>JASGAU010387894.1:0-18003 GCA_030220045.1 Australoheros facetus
GTGTGTGTGTGTGTGTGTGTGTGTGTGTGTGTGTGTGTGTGTGTGTGTGTGTGTGTGTGTGTGTGTGTGTGTGTGTGTGTGTGTGTGTGTGTGTCACTATGACATTTGTAAATAAATGCATTTGCTTTCTTGTTCAGAGTTAGATTAGATATGAAATATCACATCATTTTAAATATGAAGCTACAGCCAGAACTGTCTCAGCTTAGAACAAAGACTGTAAACAGGAGAATGATTTGCTACAAAATCCAGCTGCCAAGATTTCTAAACTTATTTTCTTTAATACAAACAAACTTGGTTAAAAAAAAAAGGCTTGGGGAAATGAATGTCTGTGAAGGTCACCACTGCATGATGAAAGCACAAAAAAGCCTTTGAAACAGGATATTAAGGAGAGTCCTGCAATGTCAGGAACTTTTTATTAATGCCTCTGTCTTATTGCCATACCTTGTCCCATCTTCATCATAAGCATAGAAGTCATCCAACATGTCTGCCTGAGCAGGGCTCGCTGTCAGACGACGGGCGTCTCTAAATGCTGGGTGACCCAGCAGGGCCTCTGTGATACGGACATAACCTTTACCTATAACACACACAGACCAAACCTGTTGGTGACAACTTCCTGTCACATAGCTATTGCTAAACTTGCTGAATCTTAATGGCATTAACTGTGGATGCAGTGTCTGTAAAGCTGGCTCACATAGCAGTTAGTTTGCAGTATTTTGTGTTTTTGGACTGGTTTGAGGTTTTTTCTTGTGTTTGTTTTTGTTTTGTTTTTTTTACCTTTAGTAAAGTAGCTGTTACATTATTTTTAACATCAGCTGTACCTGTTAACATGATAAATGTTCAGCCTGCTGTAATGAAGAAAAATAGTCCCATAGACTTGTATTGAGTTGCTGTGTCATAGTGAGACATAAACTGTGGGGAAATTAAATGTATAGTAGTGCATTCATGGCAGTCCTTCCTACTGGCCCACAGGCCACACTTTAGGAACCCCTGATGTACTACTCAGCCAGTCACAGGTTTTGGAAACTGTAAAAAAAAAAAAATAAAGACAGAGGGATGTAACTTCAGGGTTTTTAAAATGATGACTTGCTGAAGGGGGAAAAAAAGCTTCTTCTTTAACCTTATGTGTTTATGTGTCTTTCTTTACTGATTAGCAGAACTAACCATTAATGCTGTCTCGTTTAAAACCTCATACACATTCTTAAGCAAGTGTGTAGGTTTGGTTGTAAACATAAAAAATTGCTACTTGCCAATAAAATACCTTCATGTAATTGCTAACAGAAGAGACTTATTGTCTAGTATTTTGTACTCTGGACAGGATTTTGCAAAAGCTATTCTGGTCATCTGTTTTGGTTACCTAAACTGGCTCCTAAACTTCATTGGGATATACTACAGTATATAGTATACACAGCACTGTGCAAATGTCTTGAGTTGCCCCTCATTTCTTTCTATTTCACTCCAAAGGAGCCAGACTTTTTTGTAATTTTAAAGTGGTCTTGAGCAATAGTTGTCCAGGCTTTCTGAAGGTCTTTAAATGCTTTTGCTCAGATATTGGCTGCTTTTTCATTAATTTTCAGTCAATTTCATTTTGTCACTTTTTTTTTGTTAAATCTACAAAAAATGCCAACACTAACACAGTTTGACAGGCATAAAAATAGTATTTTTGCACCAATAAGGTGATTCCCAAAGAACTATTAGCCAAAAGCTTGGCATATCTTGGTATGGTGTGCAGTCTGTTTTTAAAAACTTTGAGGAAACTGGACAAGTGGAGGACAAAAGAAGTGGCAGACCTAAAAATTACCTACAGCAGATGAACAGTATTTGAAAGTTGTGTCCTTAAAAGAAATAGGAAAAAAATCCAGACCTGACACAAGACCCAGGAGATGCGTCTGCCCCTTCAGCTGATCCATCTACTCATCAGAAATAGTCTCAGTGGAAGGATGGCTGTCAAGAAGCCATTCTTACGGAAGGGAAACAGGAAGAAAAGGCTGAGGTATGCCACATTACACAAGAACTGGACTGAAAATGACAACAATTTTTTTGTTCAAATTGTTGTCAGTATGTACAGGAGAGTGAGATAGATCAGTGAGTGTCCATCTGTAAAACACTCTGTCATGGTTCGGGGCTACATTTCAGCCAGTGGTGTTGAAGATCTTGTAAAAGTTGATGAGGGGCGCCTGGGTGGCTTAAGTGCTGAAGCCGGCGACCACATACACATGCGGGGTGCGGGTTCGCGTCCCAGCCCGTTGCCAATTTGCCCGCATGTCTTCCCCTGTATCTTTCCCCCATTTCCTGTCTCTCTCCACTGTCACAAAAAGCTGCTGTGGCCAAAAATGCAAAAAAAAAAAAAAAAGTTATGAACACTGAAAAGTACCATCAGATTTTGATCCACCATGCAATACCATCAGGGAAAACATCTGACTGCCAGAAGTCTCATTTTTCAGCAGGACAATGATCCCATAAACACACTGCCAATGCAGTCAAAGCACACCTGGATAGAAAAGTACACAGTGGAACTCTATCAGTCATGGATTGGCCTCCCCAGAGCTCAAACCTCAACATTTTTGAAGCAGTGTGGGATCATCTTGACAGAGAATGTAAAAAAAAGGCAGCCAACATCCAAAGAAGAGCTTTGAATGTCCTTCAAGAAGCCTGGAGAACAATTCCTGAAGACTATTTAGAGTTCAGCCTGGCAGTATTGTATGTATTATATATCATTTTAAAGTACCCTAATTTTTGAGTCAATACTCATAAATTATTATGCAATGTCACTAAATTACTATAGAGATACACTAAGTAAATTATAAGACTCCATTAGGGATAAACTGTTACATAACTATGCTTCCATCCTGTCAAGCATGACGTGTCATGTATGGTACCTGAAATCTTTGGAAGTTTTGACTAATAGAGAGTTCTGCAATCTCAGCCTTTCTGTGTGATTAACCCATAACATGTGTTTTTGTTCATACATACTCAAATATTCAGGTCTTACTGATGGCTAAAAGGAGAGCGTCGCCCACTCTGGCCAAATCCGCCCTCCCCAGCAGCAGCTCCGTCACCTCCAGATGTTCGTTGGCCACAGCCAGCTGCAGTGCATTTTGGCCCATGTAGTCAACAGTGTTTACATTCAAGTTGGGTATATGCAGCAGCATACGCCGCACCTCTGGTATGTTGCCGTATTCAGCTGATTCCAGGAAACGCTGCTCAACCTCTGACAGGCTGACTGAGGGAGCTGAGAACATGTAGGCAGGACCACGAAGAGCCTGGCGTCGTTTAGCAGCAGTGAGACGAGCCATAAGCTGTCTCTCAGAGTTACTGTGGCTACAGGAAACATAAAAAACACTCTTTGTATTGTCCACACAGGAATTTACACACACTGTAGTTACTTTATCCCCACTTAGTTTGTATGTTATTGGCTTAAGATGATGGTGGGATTTAATTATTAATTTTTGTCATAAATAGACCAAATACAGCTTCACATCTCTTTAAAGAATCCTAAGTTAACTGACTTTATTTGGTAAAAGGTGGCAACAACTGTTCCTGCAGGTTCCTTCATTTGCTTCCTGACATCTCCTGTATTTCTTGGTTTAAGCTTGCCATCATCTCGCCTGCTCCCGGGTCTGCTGACATTTCTTCAGCACCAGACTGCTGTTGAGGTCAGCTCCCCCACATCTATTCCTGAGTTGTCCCACTAAGAATAATTTGGCAGTAAGTATCTGACTGCTGTGGATTCCAACCACAGCAAGGGGTTAAGGGAATGCCACCTGAGGGCTTCCACTTTGACTGCCAACCACCTACACCTTCTCCGCCAACCCTGGCATTCTGTCCACTCCACAGACCCTCCTCCGGAGTAGCATAACTTGTCTGGCCTGTTTGCAGCACATCCTCTAATCTAACTATAGTGGTACCAGTACGCTACAATGCTAACTGTGAAGCAAAGACACCAGAACAATGGATGTGTGTCACCCACACAGCTGGTGATGAGAGAGACACAGAGAAGTTAATTTCCCAGTTTACAGCCTATTACCACTGAGAGAGCACTGAATCACACCTCATTCATATATGGCTAAAAAATAACCTTGCCAACCATAATCTGCAATCAGTCAATCGTTAGTGGAAGTGTCGCCAGGCGTCCAAATATTTTTTTTAATCTTCACCTTGTTTTATCTTTTGAGTCATTTAAAACCTGTCCTGCTTTATTTTGTGGAATATTTGGAATATTGGGGTAAAAATTGCATTTCCATTAAAACAAAGTATAAAATTATGACTGGACGTGCTGAACTCATAGCAGCGTTTAACTCAGCTCCTTATCTGCCGTTCACATTTAATCATTTCGATTATGTAACTTGTTTGAAATGTTACATTCAAATATGAGTTTAACAGGAAAATAACTCTCCAGCGAGCAAACGTGCATTTGTTGAAATAATTGTTGTAAGAAATAAAGCGTCTAACATAAATCTATAATTTTTCCATGATTTTAACAGAAACATGCAGAGGATGAGCACACCTGCCTGCTACACATCTGGCAGACTTACCCAAGACATCGTCCAGAGCAACATGTTTCCTCTCCAAAATCATCGTACATGAGCAGGTTATCACGACTCCGGGCTCTGGGGCTGTCGATGTAACCTACAGTTCGGCTGGTTCGATGGGCTGCAAGCGGTCTGTGGTTCATCCTGGAGGTGATCAACAGTAGACGCTCTGATCCCGTTTCATGTGAAAGACTAATCAAGTGCCTGTGGCACGTCTGTCTCTCCCTCTCTCCCTTCACCCTCCCCCTCTGTTTTTTTCTGTGTCCTTGAGAAAGAATGCATCCTTCTGGGTCCCACTATACTTTTACTTACATGACACATTGAACTTCACAGATGTGGAAGGAAGCTCAGGGTCACTCAGTTACTGGTGATGTAGGGCCCCATTTGTCTCAGTTCTTTCAGCTGAGTCTACCAAGTCTTTTATCTCTTTCTTTAAAAATTATTCAGCATTAGTTGTGGGAATAAAGGCTAATTTGTTTTTGTTTTTGAATTATTAAAGAAACTAAATATTCTCATAGTGTCTTGCCAATAGCTGTAATGCTCGCATCATAAGATGCTATTTTAAACCGCATTGTTTAGAGTACGTGGTGAGATTTTTAGTGTGCGTGTGTACATGCGTGCAGGAGTGACTGATGGCTGATGAACAGCAGATGAGATTCCTCAGGGTTTAAATTCCCTGTAGACTTTGCTTCCTGTGTGCTCCCACTCTCAACTGATCCCGGTCCAGTGTGGGAAAACTCTGTACCCAATCACACATACACACACACGCGCACACACACACGTATGCTGGATGCACACACTGCAATCCAGCTTTTAGTATCGCTTTGTTGCATTTTTGTGGGGGCAAAGTGTCTTCTGCTTTATTGTCCCTATTTCAGCTGAGCTCTTTTTTTTATCTGCGTTCAACCTGAATTTCACACGAAACAGCCCCTTACATTACACAAAATTCTCAGCATGAAACAATTTGATAAAGCAGGGTCTCTGTTGTACAATTGTGGCAGTGAAAATTGCCTTTTAAGGGCCTGATTGCTGAAGATTAGTCAGTTTGGACATTTCATGGCATAACAGCGTCACATTTCACTGGGAGAACGATCAGGGGAATGGGGCTAAACTCTGACAAATGTCACCATTGTGAGTTTTTGTTAAGACTTCCTCGTCTGAACAGAACAGACCTAAAATCTGTATGTAAACACTGTCAGCCCAAACATACACACTCTTATTGAGGGGCACTGAGTGGACAAGTACCTGGACAGTCCTTTGTGGGTCCTCCTCATGTGTGTGTGTGCCTGTCTGTTGTCTGTGTGTGCGTATTGATTAACTGTGGTGTCATGTGCACATACCAGACCACACAAAGAGCCAGAGCTCCTTCAGTGTTATCACCTGAATCAGTGACACTAAAACACACAAGCACAAACACACGCTTATCACGCATGTACACACAAAATAAACTTTGGCACCAACAGGACTCTGTACATGTAAGCCACACATTGCTGCAGCTAACTGGAGAAGAGTTACCTAAGCAGTCTACTTTAAAGACATAACTTGAAATGATGGAGCCGCTCTGATTTAAAGATACTTTTGTTTTGTTGGGCTGAAATCTGAAGGAGGAGGAGAGGCGGAACAAGAAAACACAAAGGCCCGGACCAAACTGTTTCCTGTATGGAAGCAACTGTTCTTTGTCCAATAAACCAACCTGAACCTGCACCTCCTTCTCTCTTCTAACCCCCCCACTGTCTCCCTCCTCTTGACCTCTCCTCTCTTACAATAACAATTAAAATTAGACACAATCCAGACTGAGGGGTTTTTTTTTTTCTTATTTCTGTCTTTTCTTTCTCCAATGTGGAAATGATTCGAGATCAGTGTCACTGCTGGTTTGTTGGACACCTGTGAGATCCGAACAGCAGTTTCTGTGTTTCTACCAGCGTGCTCAAGAGGCTGCAGCTTTCATTACAGCTGCAAAGTGTCCAGTGCTCATCTGGAGACTTTGACAGTGTCTAATTCTTGGAGCGCTTAAAAGTTTTGATGGACAAAAAATTTTCCTGATTTAATCATCAATTAAAAAAAAAAAAAAAAAATTACTGAAACAGGAAGTCTTTAACAGTACTGAACACACCACAGGGGTGATAAACCTGAAGGAGTGAAACCAGGAGGTTTCGGCTAGCTGCTTCAACACGGTGGTCACACTGAGCTGAATCAGGGGGCTGATTCATTGTCACACTTCTGTGTGAAGGTGACCTCAGGGAAGGAGAAGTCCAAGTGTGCAGCTGTAACCTCGGTAACCTTTTCTCTGCAATCCACTGATTTGATTGTGAAGCAGGCAGGCCACTCTGGGTATCTGAAGCAACAACAGCCCGCTGGCTTCCTAATGTATTTATCTGGGGAGGTCAGGGTTTGATTCTGTTTGATCAGGTGACCATTACAGTGACTCTTTACTGATCAAGGCACTGATTTCTTTCAAGTTTAAAAACAGGTTCCCACTGTGATTGGTTAGATTTGTGTTCAAGGATATTTTCATTTTAATTACAACTCAGGTTTCATGTTTGCAGATTTTTTTTTCACCACTGTCCAAATAGGTTGCTGGAGTGATTCACAGGCATATACATACTCATATACCACTTGTACTGGAGGTCTCAGTTAACGCACTATGTTGAGATTCACAGCACCACCTACTGGAATGCATTGGTTTAAGTGATTTTCTGGCATAGGGGCTCATAGTAAGTGCTTGACAGATAAAAATGGGCCAGTTTTTGTCCTTACCATCATATGTATGTCAGTGACTCCAAATTATTTTAAACTGAGAGGCATGTGGCAGCATTCGCAATTAGTGCAGTGTCACAAGTTAGAGGTGTATCGTGGAGAAAGCAGCAAAATTGTTGTAAGAGAAAAGCATGGTGTCTAAGAGTAAAAAGCAAAAGAATTTCATGACTGAAGAAAATGAGTCCAAAAAGATAGACTTTACACTTTGTTTGTTCAGCAGTGATGACAGTTAAAAAAAAATGAAAAGAGTGTCTCAGGGGAATTTTATGTCCTCTAGACAGTAAAGTTTAGGCAAAAAAAAAAAAAAAGAATAGACTAGGAGTGAACAGAAGGAAGCAGATGGAAGATGAGGACTACCTGATGTGTCAACCCAATATGGGAGATTTTACAATTTAGAAAAATATCTTTTATATCATTAGGCTCCGGCTCCCTGTTTAGACTGGCAGCTCCTAACAAACTTTGAAAATTGATATTAGTTGAAAAAAGTTTTGGCAAACTGCTGAAGCCAAAAAATAGTTCATGCCCCCCAAACTTATCAGAAAGGACCCATATTGGATTTTAGTTAAATATAGGTCTGCGGAAGACCACAGAGGATATCTGTGGATATAGTGAAGGAGGACAAGCAGAAGGCTGGCATGACAGAGGAGGATGCAGGGATAGGTTGAGATGGAGACAGATTATGTGCTGTAGCGACATCTAAAGCTAGAAGAAGGAGAAGAAGGATACCATAAGTAAACTCTTGTTTTATTTTTACCTGTAAACTCCATATGTTCCCCTGGTCACCCATGCCCCACCTGCAGTGGCTCTATGCCGCATCAGTGGTGCCTGCCTCACAGTTTGAGAAGCACTGCCTTATAGGAATACTTTCAGAAAAGGTTGCTGGTTACAATGAGGTGATACAATGAAAATGGGAGCCCAAGAGAATTGTGCCCTGTTTTATTAAAGCTTTCAGTCATACAGTGATGCAGTTCTCCCAGTCAGCTCTCAGTTATTGGTTGCAATCCTCCTGATCTTCATGGTGACAGATTTGATAGTGTAAGGGACTCCATTGTGTCTCCAGGTGTCCCACAGGATGTGCATCCTCTGTCCCTGGTTCTGTTCTGCATCTTCAGGAGAGCCATTGAGGTTTGCCAGGCCACACTGATTGAACCACCACCCGGTGTGGTTGTAGTGAATGCTACAGCTCTCTACCGTGCAATTGCCAATGGAGCAGAAAGGATTGCAGCCGTCATTGTCCACATCTGAGGCGCTGAACGGAGCTGTGTCCTGGTTCTGTTCCTGGTCATAGCCTCGAAATGCATCACCTGCACCAAGAACACACAGAAATCCATGCAAGAGGCACAAAATAAGCAGACGTGAAGTTTAATTTGGACTTTGACAAATGTTTAAAAACATTTGTTTTGCAAGGTTTGTTTTATGAAGCCATACCTGCACTTCCAGCATATCTGCCCAGGTGTATACTGAAAAACTGTGTATCGCTGTCAAGGCGGAAGTCATCGTATGATGCATAAGAGGTGACATCATCGTGGGAGACTAGAGCAATGTGAAGCTGGAATCGCGTGTCTTTCTGGTTTACTATATGAAACACCTTCTTCAGGCCCAACCAGTGTTCTCCTAAAACAAAAACACACGAAGAGAGATTTTGCCATTATCATAGACACTAAGTGAAATATATAGTTCTTATCTAGTTTGATAAAAAAAAGAAACAGTGTGGAAATGCTATGAAGCTACATTCAACAGGAGGTTAACTAAGCCTTGCATAAAGACTGGGAACAGAAGACAACAGCTATAGCCTGCTCTTTTCAAAGACTGAATGACTGCAATGACAGTAGCAGCCTGTAAAACTGCAACATGTTTTCTATATGCTTCTTTACCATTTACTCTGTATTAGTCTTTAGGCTAGGCTAGCAAGACTTCATGTGCAGCTCAAGCAGAAACCGTGGCTGAAAAATAAAGCCAACAGGCTGCAGTTCCTCAATGGCTGTGTAAGACTGAGTCCACAAAAAGTCCATCCCGAAAGATAAAACTCACCTGTAACTCACCCATTTAGGTTGTATTAAGGCTTAAAGTTAGGCATAATTATGGGCTTGGTTGCTTAGGAATAATAGGTGGTGCAAGACAAAATTAAGCTTCTCAAGTTCACACGTTACTCACACGAATACAATTGCACTGGAAACCCACGAATATTCCCCTCAACAGCCAACAGGATGAGGAGGAGGACACCTGATAACTGGAGTAAATTTACAGTGAGATATTTTTAGAACAATTTTACAATTTTCTCTAAGTCCTCTCCCTTTTTTTCTGTTTATCTGAAAGCAAAGTTGGACTCAAATGCTGCCAATAAGATTGTCCTTCATTTTTTATCTTCCAGCTAATCGACTTTCACGACACATTGCAGAGTGAACTTTTCACCAGGACTGAAATATTTTAACTCTCCTCTATTCCTGTCACCCAGTCCAATTTTGTGTCATTCACTTCACTGCACAGACTTTGCACTTAATCGCAGTTTGTACATTTTACTTTAAGTCTATTTTATTTTTTGCTAGCCAAAATTAGCATCCCATTTCATGTCACAATAAATTGAGGGTGTTAGCTAAGCTAACCAGCTTTAGCTTTAGCCAATAGCTCCCAAGCGCCACCCAGTCATCCAACTATGGTCACATGATGTAGATGATGTCACCATGGTTACAGCCATCTTTTATGTACAGTGTGCACAGCTGCTGTTTTAAGTACACTGGTATAACAAGAAAATAAACAAGCAAATTTCACAAAATGTCAAATTATTCCTTTAAATTACATTAATTGAATGCTTAATCATGCAAAGAGTGATCATCGTGTTGGGCAATGTTTCCCAAAGCATTTTTTTACTAATATACAGTACCAGTACCAGTTTGGGCACACTCACCCATTCATATAAATGGATAAGTGTGTCCAAACCTTTGACTGGTACTGTATTCTGAGCATCTAGCTTGCATAGCTTGTGCCTTCTGACATTATTTTTACAGTGCAACCTCAAAAAGGATCTCTTTTATAATGTACAACCTGCAAGATGTCCAAAGCCATCAACATAATCAGCCCAGGATCTTTTGAAGTCAGTTAAACCATCAGTCCTCCTCTGCATCACCGTCCATCCACCTCCCATATAGTCCATCTCACAGAACACCTGCAGGACAAGCTTTGCTTTAAGTGGTGACCGCAGAGTGAATGACTCACTGTGAATGATTGAATGAATTATGTACATATACCTCAAATGAAGAATCACTATTTTCTGGGTGGACTATGTAAATGCCGCTGGGGATCTTGGGGACAACTGACATCAGGTTGTCCTTGATGTCGCTGCAGTCTCGTCCTAATCAATGCAAACAACACTCTTTTTCATCAGGAGTGCATTTTAATTAAATGTATATTTTTGATTTACAATCACTAATGATGTGAATGAATGTGGATTTCACTTATTAGTCACCAAGCATGATATAAATTACATTAATTATCTCACTCTCTCTTTGCCAAACAATCATTAGATATTTGTCAGAGCTGTTTTTTCCTCCTTGACTCACTCAAATGAGGCACAAACTGCTGAGTCATGATAAGATTTACAGGTTAGTGGTGCAATTCAGTGTCTAGTGGAAAATATGCATCTCCAAATATGCTGATTTTGAATATTTCTGATGTATTGAAGGATTAAATGCATGCATGGGTTAGAGCAGTTTTCAGCTTCATAGGTCAGAAAAAAACCTTTACAAACACATTACAGAAAAATGCCATGTGCTGTCATGTTCTTATAGAAATGCTGACTTTTAAAGACAGATAAAGATTTAGTATTGCACTGCCAGTTTGTAGTCTGTGACATGTTAAAGAGAAAATCAAGAGACTTTACTCATTCAGTTTGTGAACTCAGAACTTGAAGAGAATAACCTTTATTTATTAGCTTTGGTTTGGATAGTTAAAGCTTGACAAGTACAAAGGATGTGGCTATTATTGATTTATTTTTAATCCATAATAGGGGATAAAGGTTTTGTATTTAGGCCTGTGCTGCTTTGATTTGATGCTGAAAGTACCATTTTATGAAACTGAAATACTGGGTACCTCATTTTGAAATACTGTACAAATTCATGCACCAGATTTCAAGATGTCCTTAAAGGAAGGCACAGCATTTCTCATTACATCACATTCCACATATAGTATACAGTAACAGTTCTGGGTGCTCATATTGGCTCTGTGTGATGTCAAAGAGAAGGGACATCCCTAATATGGTCATCTCAGCCCCACAGTTCTGGGTTGAACCTATTCTTCAAACCTTCTTTTTGTAACGGTCAACCAATCAGAGAAAAACTGGAAAAGGAGACGAACTGAAACAGTTGCATTATGTACAAGATCAGCTAATGATTATTTTCAACTTTGAATCAAAGGCATTCTAATAAAAATGAAGCTGCTAATGAACAATGAAATGAAGCCTGGACTTTTAATTCAGCTTGTTGTTATTAGTAACTCTTTATTACAAGTTAGCACCCATCTCTTTTAAACTTCATGATCATCATAGTATGTGTTTGTGTTACCATGAGATTGCACGGGTTTCATGGAGTACATCTCAGTGTTGCTTCTCTGAACTTCAGAGCTGAGCGTCTGCACTTTGGTCATCAGCTCTGTGACCTGGAAATGTGACATCACAGCAAATACATTCAGCCAATCCAGTGCTCAGAAACACCTCCAACAGAGGAAAACAGACTCATTTTCACCTGACTGCTGAGGATGTCCAGAGCTCTCTGTTGCTCCTCCATCACGTCCCTCATCAGTTTCCGGGTGCTGCGTCCAAAAGCCAGCAAAGACTGCTGCAACTGACCTGAACACACACACACACACACACACACACACACACACACACACACACACACACACACACACACACTGAATAAAATATGAAGATGACGAGGCTAACAATAACACAAGGAAAGAGAAAAGACATTACCACAGATGGAGTGTTTCTCATCTCGCAGGAGCTTGACGGTGATGTCACATGGGATACTGCATGAGTTCTGACCTTTGACCTCACCAAAAGATCTCTGGTCTTTGACAGGAGCATCAGAGAAGCTGTGATTGACCAATTCTGATTGGTTTAAATTGCCTCTGTTTTCTCTGTCCTGGATTTCAGGAGAGAAGGACAATGAGAGAGTTTAATCCACAGATATAAGTCAGCACTTATTTAATGTCTTATGTGTAACCAGCCTGGAAAGTATGACTCCAATGGAGCATTAGAGGACAAATGTCAGTGTTTTGTTTGTGTTTGTTTTCTTCTTTTAATATGGTACATAGTTTCTTATTTTAAACATGCTAGACATTTTTTAAATGTTTTTTTCTTCAGTCCCCTGAATTAGAAAATAGACACTTTGTTAAGTGTTTTTGACCAACACAAAGTCCTGATTTGCTCTTGCGCTCTGACTCCTCTACCACCAACTGAAGAAGAAGAAAAAAACAGAAGCTTTCGTCACGGGATCAGCAGGGCTTTAGGTCAAATATCATGCTTGGCTGAGAGTAACTGCAATAACCTGAAAAAGATCTGTAACCAACAGTGAATACAGCTTTGAAGTATTTACTTATTGTTCTACTCCAGTACACTTCAAATGGAAACTGTGTCATGTGAAAAGAAAGTTTTCCACAGGACTCTGTGCAGTCGTGTGGAAAACGTTTTTTTTGAAAGATTGACGTTTGATCATATAAAATTGCTCAGCACTAATAAGGAGTTAAACTTAGCTCCACCTAAAACAAACTTTGGCAAGTGCTGCTCACACATTATTGCATCAGCAAAAGAAGTCTACATACAGTATGTAAAACTATGAAAATGTATATTTGCATAACAGATACTCTTACCTGTATATTTTGCTAATAGTAATTGTTTTCCTTAAAACGTAAATTCATATCATGAATATTTCAAAGATAGTATTACTAATAGAAGAGAGGAATTCATTCCTTACTCCTAAATCTCTATGATCACACGGGCACTTCTTGAAGCATTTTGACATTCGCCTTTAAATCAGCTCCCTTGCAACTCATAATTTATAGCTTCCTGCTGTAATTCCTGATAGAAGTTTGAGCGATGAGACAGATAACAAAGACAAATTAAAAACATTTATGGCATGCATCATCATACATACTGCAGAGGACAGAAGCAGAGGAAAAAGCAGCAGGAGGACAGTTGCTGTCCACATCATCTCAGCCTTTTTCCGACTGTGATTATTTCCACCAGGAGCAAAGGGGCTAAATTCGGTCCGCCAGCAGACACTCCTTCATATATACTTATTTTATCACAAATTCTTTCCCTCGCATGTCAACCTTCTCATCTACAAGTATTATTACATCTTCCTTTCAGTTGTCAAACTACATTATTTTTCTCCAAACTTCCTGTCCAACTGCCCTCTCTCCACCTCCATCAGTCACTCCCACTTTCTCTTGTAAATTCTCATGACAACATACTCTTTGGAAGGGGGGGGGGNTGTTGATAAAACTCTGGCAAGTAGCTGAATCTGCTGATTCAGAGTCATTACCTTCCCCCTCAGTGTCTATTACCGAGCATTGTTGTTTTACAGGTTATATCCTGCCATCAGCATGAGAAACAGATGTGGAAAGGGAAACAGGCAGCTTGTTTTAATGTAGGAACCCTCTCCCTCTGCCTGTGTCTCTGTGTGGGAGCTACAGGGAGGAGTGAAGGCAGGGTGTCTCAGCTTCTCCTGCTCATACCCCCCCCCCCCAACTTACTACCCTCTCCTCTCTTTCCTTCTCTCTGACCACTGAGCCATAAGTATGAAAACAGCCTCCGTGACAGTCAGACCAATTACTTCAGTTAACTGGGCATTAAAGCACTGAATAAAGTGAAAAGGAGACAGCAGCGTTCCAATCAGGAGTCCAGCTTGTCACTTCCTTGGAAAAATGTGCTGCGATTGCCAGACTGAAGATTTGCTGCTGTTCTCAACCTGCATGAGTTTACAGCCACGGTCAGTGAGAGGAATGTGAAAAGCCACATGCTGCAGCCTCTGGGCCCCCACATCTGTCCCACGTTACATGGTCTCATAAAACAGTCTGTGCGTGTGAATGAGAGCTGAGATAAGGAGTATATTTAGACACCACTGCATAATTAATCAAGTAATTCATCAAATGTATGGTACATTCGAATCTGTTTGTGTTAGCAGAGAGGATTGAGTCCTCTCTTATGTATAATGAATGTGAAGCTGGGAGATAGTTAGCTTAGCAAAAAAGAGTCAGTTTGGCTCTAGCCTGAGTAAAGCCTGAATATAGCTGGGCCAATACTGCCAATACTCAGGCAGGGTGTGGTGTTTAAACAATACTCAGCTGGTACTAAGGGGTCCAAAGAATAGATCCCCCACACCATCACACCACCGCCCATCTGAACCATTGATACAAGGCAGGCTGGATCCATGCTTTCATGCTGTTTCTACCATTTTCATGCTGACCCTACCATCCGAATGCCTCAGCAGAAATCAAGACTCATCAGACCGGGCAACATTTTTCCAATCTTCTATTGTCCAATTTTGGTGAGCCCATATGCTTCAATGTTTGACATGAGAGACACTGTTCTGTGCACCATGGTCAGAACGAGAGGTAATTTGAGTTACTGCTGCCTTTCTATTAACTCAAAGCAGTCTGGCCATTCTCCTCTGACCTCTGACATCAACAGGGCATTTTCATCCAGTGAACTGCGGCTCTCTGGATATTTTCTCTTTTTCTGACCATTTTCTGTAAACCCTAGAGATGGTCGTGTGGGAAAACCCCAGCGGATCAGCAGTTTCTGAAATAGACCAGCACCAGCAACCATGCCATGTTCAGTCACCTTTTTTCCTCATTCTGATGCTTGGCTTGAACTTCAGCAGACCAGTGACATACCTAAATGAAGTGAGCTGCAGCCACGTGATTGGATATTGGGTGTACGTAATGGAGCAGTGAGTGCACAATGACTTCTTTTTTTTTTGTGTAAAGGTGATGCGGGAAAAAAAAATACTTAGATTAATTTAGAAATGGTGTCATCACCTGAAATTGTTGTTTACAAGAGCAACCACTCTCTGCAGCACATGTACCAGAGCAGCACTGCCATCTCCCCTGAAGCTGACTCATTAGGTTATACCAACCAAAACACAAACGTGCACTCTGTGGTTTTATTTATGTGGCTAAGCTGAATGATTTTCTGGCTTGTTGTCTTTGAAGGGCTAATCAGCTATCAGACATGAGAAAAATTATATGTTTAACAAGCACCAGAACACATTATATACCCTTTGTTCCAGCGCATGATGTCCCACAAAACACAGCTGTTCAACATTTTAAAGGTGAAGCAGTGAAAAGTGTGTTTCCCAAAATATTCCCTAAATAATCAAAAATAAATTAACAGCTGTCACCACAGAAGTTTAAAAAATATTACATGACTCAGACCTTTTTTTTTTTTTTTCTTCTTTTTTTTAATTTTGACCATTATAATGTTTTTGAATACCCCCGTAGTCCATTCCTGGCTTTCCGAACCAGTATTTGAGCACTTCTTCATTTGTTCGTGGTGTGAATAGACACCTCATAAGTTACCTGTGTAATCAAAAGCCGAGAGAGACAATCCTCATCTCCTCCGAGCTTTGCTCCTCCTTCCTTTTTTACACTCTGTGTTTTGCAATGAGAGACGTGAAAAACAACATACTGCATGCATCAGGCATCAAGGTGAGACACTGCCATCTAATGTGCAGTGGTGTGTATTACATTACATTTACGGCGAGGTTCATGGATCTGAATGCTCCACAGCTTTTAAACATCCTGCTTTGGAGCTTCAGAAACATCAAATAATCAAAACATTTCTGTGTTGTGTGAAATAAAACATCAGAAAGTGTGCAGCGAAACTGAAAACTTACCTGTAACTTTATTATTGTTTAAAACAATTAATAAAGTACATTTTATCAAAATGCCATGATTTTAAACTAATCTGGGTCACAAATAGTAAAAAAAAAAAAAAAAAAACTAACAGTGATGGTGACTGAGCCTAACATTTAAAAAAAAATCTCTTATAATTTAAGATACAGAAAAAGAAAGTTTTCACAGGACTCTACGCAGTACACCATCTTTAGCAGTAATACCTTGAAATATTTTTTTTCTGTTTGACTTTATCATTCTCTCATATCACTGTGTAGGAATTTTGGCCCACTCTTTGCTTCAGTTCATTGAGCTTTGCAGGAATTTGTTTATGTACAGCTCTCTTAAGATCCCACCACAGCATTTCAATCAAATTTAGGTCAGGACTTTGACTGGACCATTGCAGCACCTTGATTCTTTTCTTTTTCAGCCATTCTGTTGTAGATTTGCTGCTGTGCTTGGGATCATTGTCTTGTTGCATGACCCAGTTTCAGCCGGGTTTTAGTTGTCAGAGAGCTGGCCTCAGATTTTACTGTAGAATACGTTGCTCGATAGAGGAGCTCATAGTCGACTCACTGACTGCAAGGTGTCCAGATCCAGTTGGTCTGATATGCTGTTTGGAATTCTTCAAAAACAAAACGCTGTGTATTATAGTCAAACATCTCCATTTTGATTTAACCTGTCCAAAGGATATTGTTCTAGAGGTCTTGTGGTTTTGTTTAGATACAACTTTGCAAACCTAAACCGTGCTGCCATGTTCTTTTTAGAGAGAAAATGCTTTCTGCTGGCAGCCTTTCCAAACAAGCCAAACTTGTTCAGTCTTTTTCTAATTGCGGTGGCATGACCTTTAACACTTAACATGCTAACTGAAGCCTGAAGACTCTGACATGTAGCACTTGGGGTTTTTGCAGTTTCTCTAATCACTGCACAGTCTGACTTTGGGGTGAATTTGCTGGGCCACCCAGAATATCACAGCACTGTGTTAAAACACACCTGAATGATCCAGACTACCACACTGCCAAAACATCTGTTTTTATAGAGCTGCTCACACTCACTGAGGATCAATTCAATTTTGATTGGCAGCACCTGGCTGCTACTCACACTCTTGTTTCATATGAAAGCAGTACAGGTCACTCAGTTTTGCCAGCAAAGTGGGACTCACAGATCTCTGAGCCTGGTGGCTTCAGAGAGAGCAGCGTGGCTGAAAAGTGTCTGTTGACCTTTTCTTCACCCTTCAGCTTATGGAGCTCACTCATGTAAACAGACAGGAGCCTGTCACAGCAGTAAATGTATGTGTCACACTGTTGCTATCTTTTCATTTCATAGCTAAAATAATTGGTGAGTGAAATGAGCATTAAAATATCTTTCACATCCCAAATATAAAAAGAATTGGCCTCAAATTGTAAGCATTTCTCTAAAGTAATGACTAAACAAGCAAAACACACAATATATATGCTGAACCATATATTTAACATGTATAACTCTATGTAATATCATCAGGACAATCTGTTCCACCAAGACTCCACCAGTGCTTTAATCAGACCAAGTTTATTTTGTAATTATATATAGACTAAAGCTCCCCGCGTCAGCTGTTGCCTTTGGTGGGTTATACTGAACTCCAGCCCAGCCAGACATTTTTCTTGAATTCAATCTGTTGGCCAGCTGAGCTCCAGCTCACTATGGCGCATGTTTTCCACTAGAGGCAGGGCACCGCGGCCGTGCCTGCACGGGACAAACAGGCTCCGGCTGGGTTGGCCTCATCACGGGCGGATGTTTTCTCAGTGCAACTTCCCAATTTCCCCCACCCAACCCCCAAACCAGACGA
>JASGAU010387900.1:0-23242 GCA_030220045.1 Australoheros facetus
TGTGTGTGTGTGTGTGTGTGTGTGTGTGTGTGTGTGTGTGTGTGTGTGTGTGTGTGTGTGTGTGTGTGTGTGTGTGTGTATGTGTGTGTGTGTGTGTGTGAGAGAGTAGGAGTGATGCTTTCTGTCAGTAGACGTTATAGACTGAACCCCACAGTGTACTTACCGTTAATTGAGGGAGGTCAGGGTCAGAGCAGCAGGAAGTTTATTTATGACCAGCCGTGAGTCATGAGTCTTTAGTGTGTGTGTGTGTGTGTGTGTGTGTGTGTGTGTGTGTGTGTGTCTGAAGTTGACAGCCGTATGGGTCTCAGCTGGCTTGGACTTTAAGTTCCTTTAAAATGACCTGCCAGCTTCTTGGTAAATCAGTGAGGTCAAAGGTCATTTTACATTTTAAAATGCTCTTGTGCGCTGGGTGAGTTATCACATATACAGTGTAGGTACCCCCCTGACAAATGCATATTTTTGTGTTTACTGTGAGTGAGCCTGTGCTGCTGTTCACATTGTGAAGCTGTAATAAAACTCAGAACAACCACATTTCATGTTTATGGCTCTTTGAGAAGAGCTGCAGACACACTGATACTTATGTTACAGGCGTACGATGCATCCATATTCATCAGGTACCTGCAGAGGGTCTAATCTTTCTCTCACTGTCATCTTTTATAGTGTTTTGTCAAACCTAAGCAGCATTTGTGTTGATAGTTAGTGATCCACAGTGGTTTGTGAGCTCAGACTCCATCAAGTCCTCCAGCTCAGCTTAATTTGTTGAATTTCTGTAGATTTGTCTTCTTCGCTTTTTTTTTTTTTTTTTTACACCTTTCTAAATCTGACAAAAACAAATTATACGGCTCCTCTCATTTCCTGGATTCATGACACACAGAAGTTCAGCAGGTTTTATTCTACTCTTTTTCTTTCGAGGAACACTTCGGTGGTTTCACACGAGATCTTGTTTTCTGATCTTCGAGGACGCCGTCGGCCCGTGAAAGCAGTCGTGTGTCCTCTGAGGTTTTGGAGGAGCTCTGTGAAGAGAAATTAACCACACTGGGAGTTTTTGCTGTGGCCTTAAATCTTCATGGTTTTCAAACCTTGACACAAGTTTCTGTTTCTTTCCCAGTTTGGTCTGAAACTTATTCGCATATTTCCTTCCTTCCTTCCTTCCTTGCTTCCTTCCCATCCAATCCCTCCCATCCCATTAAACTTAGGGTCACCCGTGTTATATTATAACATACTGTATTTAACTAGCAACCCCGTTTACTGATAAAGAAACATCCAGCAGCGGTTTGGGGAAGTCTAACAGATCGCCCTGACACAGCGTGGAATATGGAAACAAGAACAAATGGTACGTGGCACAAGTGGGCTTTTATAGATGTTTAACTGGAGTGTTTGGGATGTGGTCCAGTGTGTGAATGTGTTCTCCAACTTCCTGTTGTGTCCTGCCCGCCCATCTTTGCACTTCTGAAAGTTTTCTCACATTTTCCGGCAATTCCTTTATAATATGAGTTAAAATTTTAGGGTTTGGATTTTATTTTTCCTCTGGTGTTCTGCATCTCTTCCTGAAATCCATGCAAACAAATTATTTGCGTTATGGTGATGCAACAGTAAGCACAGTCACCTCATGATTTTTTCATCACATCAACACATTAACTCCAGCGATCATACTTATCAGGAGTGACACGGGGAACAGGACCCAAATGTAGGACTCACGAGGCAGAATTTTGATAAACAAAACAGCAGCTTTTCATTTTGGTGGAGTCCTGAAGTCCATGCAAATACAAACAGAGAAAACAATGCAGTGCCAAACTCTTCCTCAGGGGTGCAGCACAAAGCCAGATTAATGGCTCAGCGAGCTACGTCGAGCTTAGAGACGTTTTTCTGTCACAAAAGTGGCTCTCTTTTTACCCGGATAAATCACCATGGTAACTTATACTGAACACATAACCTGGTCAGGAGCAGGTTAAAGTCTGAGTTTCAGTTTAAAATTGTCTCAAAGTGTCACGTTTTCACTGATTCTTTAATTTACAGCATATTTTATATGTTCTCTGCTGGGGAGTTGATGAGCCTTATCTTAGTAAAACCTCTGAATGAAGCGCTGCTTCGTCATGAGAATGTGCATCGATTACGGAACATTCTGAAAACACATCTCAACTGGAGAAAGAAAAATCATATTGGATATCTATATTGATCTGGACTGGGTAATGTGTTAGGAATGAAGGATGCCACATTGTTCGATGGAAATGAAAATGATCATAGGCTGAATTCAAAGTCACCCCAAAAAAATCAAAGTGAAAAAATGAAGCAGCAGGCTGGTTTGTTTTGCCAACATTTCATTGAAGCAACTCAAAATTATCCTCAGTAGTTTGTGTGGCCCCCACCTGCTTGTATGCATGCCTGACAATGTCAGGGCTACTAATGAGAGGAAGGATAGTGTCCTGGAGGATCTCCTCCCAGATCTGGACCAGGGCATCACTGAGCTCCTGGACAGTCTGAGGTGCAACCTGGTGGTGCTGGATGGATCCAAACAAAACATTCCAGACGGGTTCTATTGGATTTAGGTCAGGCGAGCGTGGGGGCCAGTCAGTGGTCTCTGTTAAGAATTCTTCAAGCTAGAGACATTACTGCAGTTAGGTGTTTAGTTTGAAAACACCTATTCTATTTTGAAAGCGCTTTGTTCAGTTCCTTTTCACTTTTGTGTAGTCTTCACTTGTCATTCTAGCAGTGGTGCAGCGGTCACTGACAAACTGCTAAGTAACAAGGCTGCATCAGTTCAACATTAATGTTTAATTCCATCTGATGAATCTGTGTTCAGAGCTCTGCAGTGTTCAGTTAATCTGGTACACAGGTCTGAATCCTCAACAGTATCAATCCCTTCATCCTCCAGGAACTGCCTGTATACTCTCACCACATGAGGCCAGGCATTGCCGTGCATCAGGAGGAACCCAGGACCCGCTGCACCAGTGTAGGTCTGACAATGGTCCAAGGATTTCATCCTGATACCTGATGGCAGTCAGGGTGCTGTTGCCTAGCCTGTAGAGGTCTGTGTGTCCCTGCATGGATATGCCTCCTCAGACCATCACTGACCCACCACCAAACCATAATGGCAGCATAATATTCTCCACAGCTTCTCCAGACCCTTTCATGTCTGTCACATGTGCTCAGCGTGAACCTGCTCTCATCTGTGAAAAGCACAGGGCTCCAGTGGTGGACCTGCCAGTTCTGGTATTCTATGGTAAATGCCAGTCAGGCTCCATGGTGCCGGGCAGTGAGCACAGGGCCCACTAGAGGATGTCGGGCCCTCAGGCCACCCTCATGAAGTCTGTTTCTGATTGTTTGCTCAGAGACATTCACACCAGTGGCTGCTGGAGGTCATGCTGTAGCTCTGCAGTGCTCATCCTGTTCGTCCTGCACAAAGGAGCAGATCCCGGTCCTGCTGATGGGTTAAAGACCTTCTACGGCCCTGTCCAGCTCTCCTAGAGTAACTGCCTGTCTCCTGGAATCTCCTCCATGCTCTGAGACTGTGCTGGGAGACACAGCAAACCTTCTGGCAATGGCACGTATTAATGTGCCATCCCGGAGGAGTTGGACTACCTGTGCAGCCTCTGTAGGGTCCAGGTATGACCTCATGCTACCAGCAGTGACACTGACCCTAGCTAAATGCAGAACTAGTGAAAAACAGAAAAGATGAGGAGGGAAAACTGTGAGTGTCCTCCTCCTCCTGTAAACCATTCCTGTTTGGGGGGTGTCTCATTGTTGCCCCTCTAGTGCACCTGTTGTTAATTTCATGAACACCAAAGCAGCTGAAACTGATTAACGACCTCCTCTGATACTTACTGACCACATCAATATCCCAGAGGTTTATCTTGATGCTGAACTCTGATTAAAAAGTGTTTTTAATAAGTTAATAAGTTTTTGGAGCAGTGTATAAATGTTGTTGTACTTGATTCTAATCTGCTGTAAAGTCTCTTTTACGCTGCTGGAATTGCAGCTAGTAGAACACAGAAAACACACCAAGAACACCTGTTCAATCGCACAAATTCATTACACTTTGATCTGCCAACAAACGAAAGAGATTTCTACGTCTCCTTCGTTAGGCTGTGGGACGGCAACGTTTAAGGTCTGGATCCAGTTTGACAACAGATCCTGAAGCAAAAAGTCAGACTGAACAGAGAAAGTTGACAACCACGTTTGTGATATCTGTTATCTCCAACTGAGGTTTCTGTTTTGTTGAGTCAGCAAGCACAAGGAAAGCCTGGCTGTGTCAAAGTATACCCATCTGAGCCTCAGAGGGACGGATAAACAGACTACAAACTCAGGGTACCAGTAAACAAGCTTGAAATAGAGGCTGGGGACACAAACGAGCTGACATAGAGGAGAATATAACCACTGCTACGCCAATTAGGGGAAGAGGACACAGCTGGGAAACGAGACCAGGTGGTAATAATTAAAGATAATCAGACAGGAGGGGAAGGTAGTTATCAAAATAAAACAGGAAGTGAGGGCGATACGGACTGGAGAAACACAGACTCATGCATAACTTAACAAAGGGAATGAAATACAAGGATAAGATGCAAACACTGAGGAAACAACACAAACTAAACTGGAACTAAGAACTCGAGACTGAAAACAATGAGGAAACACACAAAGGTGAAACAATAAGTGGACTAGTTCTTATAGAGCGCTTTTCTACTCTAGCTGAGCAGTCAAAGCGCTTTATACAACACGTTTGCATTTACCCATTCACACACATTCATACAAGCACTTCCTTCTACAGCTAAATGCTTTCTATCTAACATTCGCATTCATACTCCGACGGTTGCATCCTAGAGCAACTTGGGGTTCAGTATCTTACCCAAGGATACTTTGGCACGCAGACTGGCGCAGCCAGGAATCGAACCATCAACCTTCCGATTAGTAGGAAGGCTACCTCCTGAGCCACAGCCACCCCATAAGAAAACTAAGAATCAAAAGAGAAGATATTTAACAATGAACATGAAAGTCCATAACCTCAAAACCATTGGGTCAAAGACCCAGGAGCATGATGATACTAACAGTTTATTTTATATTCCATGGGAATAAACTTCGCTAAAATGTCAAATTTAATATTTAAAATTTGAAATTTGACATTATTGTCTCACAAGAAGTTTCCTGTTGGAGCTTTGTGTTCAGCCTCTCGGTGTGGAGTTTGTATCTTCTCCCTGTGCCTCTGTGGGTTTTCTCCAGGTAGGTGCTCTGGCGTCCTCTCGCAGTCCAAAAACATACATGTTAGCTTAATTGTCACAGTCAGTTGGCACAGATATGAATGTGAGTGTCAGTCTGTCCATCCAACAACAGCTGGAATGCACTCCAGTTACCCCACTTAGATCAGTAGTTAGGAAAATCTTCGTATGGTTGCATGGATGCATGATGAACCTCTGTGGTATCAGTTTTAGCCATTTGTTTCTAAGCAGTCGCTCGCATATCCCCTACTGGAGTATGCTTTCTAAAATCATTGTTTAATAGGTTTTCAAACAGCAGGAGGGAGCAGACAGTTCAGATACATTAGACAGAGGAGGTTTTATCTGCAGAGCACATAATACAATAAAAGCTAACCAAAGCACTCCACAGAGACTTGAACTAATGATCGGATAAGAACACATAAATAATTTGTAAATAAAATCATAAGCAAAACAGTATTGCACTCAAAACAAGTAAACAGAAAGCAAAGAGTGTGGGCTATTAACACGAAAGGATATAATTTAAAAACGCATTAATCGAAGAATTCTGATTGTTAAATCCATAATTTTCTGCTTCTAAGTCAGACAGTCGCTGGATTTGGCTCAAAGTTTTCAGAAAAAAAAAACTGTAAAGATACATATTCTAAATGGCATTAATTTTGTTGGGATTGGTCTGCAGAAGGGACTGAAACACAGGATATGAAGACAAAGTAACAAAAAACCGAAGCTTTGATCTGACCACTGACCACAAAAGGATTTAAGAGCTGTGAAATCCCACAGCATCACAATACCTGCAGAGCAGCTTTCTGCTGCTACAGAACAGCATTTAAATGCTTCTCCTGACTGAGTGAACCAGCCTCTGTAAATGGTGACGAAAACGTTTCCTCTTGGTACTGCCCCGATTTGTCCTTTAGGGGGCAGTAAAACTCTTTCCCTTAATTTGAACATGTTACTTTTGTCTCTGGCGCAGGCTGCTGGGATCTGAATAATGTAATCAAGTGAAGATGTTTAAACAGGAGCCGGATACAAAGTGATAACATCTCTCAGACAATCAAGTTAATTTATGTATGAATATATAAAGTAATTTGGAGACAACGACATTGCTGTGATATATAGCAGAATTTTTTTTTTGTGCAACTGGGAGGTGAAAGGCCCAAAAATTCTTATTTTACTGTACATTAGATGCCAGATAAATGATTTTAAATCAGTTTTAATATCATTTCAATGTAGACTTAGCTTCCACTCTAAAGTAAAGACAGTAAACAGTCTAAAAGACAAAGAAACTAAGTCTTGGAAACTGATGCACAGACAGCAGATTAGTGTCTACTAACATCATCCGAAACCAAGATGGAGATGAACAAAAAAGGATACAAGAAACTGAGCTGAAGATGACGGGAATCATGGGAGAAAGGGGGGCGTCGTCATTATGTAATTCCCTCTCGTCCCCGGTCCACCTGTTGCTCGGGATGGACGGCTGGCAGCTTCAGGGCTCGAAGCACAATCGTGTGAAAAGCGTGAGTGTTGGCGTGATCGCCACCATCTTCCGCTCAGTTCCTGGAGAATATGCACAGTTGGTGTGGAGGAGAGTTTGCCACCTCCACAGTATTGTGCTGAGAACAGGCGGCCACAGATCGTTGGACAGCGCGCCAGTTAATGCAGGTCAATGCTGAGCTGTCTTTTTGTGCATTTCGTGCCTTTTTCCCAACTTTAATCAGTTTCTATAATGAAATTTACTGCATCAGCATCAAGTGAGATGATTACATGTGTTTAGTTATAGGCAGCAGCAAAATATGAACATTTCTTCACTGAAAACAAATGAATGAAGTCATTTGAGAATGAATAGAGACAACCTTTGAAATGGTAAAGTATTTGGACACGAGAGCTGTTTATCCATCCTTATACGATAGAGTGTGAACTTTAAACACAAACTATGAATTATCCTTGAAAAGGCTTCTTTAAAAGTAACTGAAAGGAATTATGAAGAGCAGTATGTGGGTTGCGCCCATGGAAAACTTGCCAAATCTTCTCTTTTCAAACAGCTGATTCTGCTGTTGACTCTGTTTGCTGTCATGGGTCTTTTGTCCTGTCTCCCTCCCATCACCCCCAACCGGTCAATGCAGATAGCTGCTCCTCCCTGAGCCTGCCTGCTGGAGGGTTCTTCCTGTTCAAAGGGAGGTCTTCCTTCCCACTGTTTCCAAATGCTTGTTCATAGGGGGTCATCTGATTATTGGGTTTTCTCTGTATTATTGCAGGATCTTTACCTTACAATATAAAGCACATTGAGGCATTGTTGTTGTGATTTGGTGCTATATAAATAAGACTGAACTGAATTGAAGTTTCTTGCTGGTTGAAGAATGGGATCCCGCTAAACCGGTGACCAGCATGAGGAGGAGGTGCCAGGCTGTTGTGGCTTTGTATGGTTCTTCCACATGCTGCTGAGGCCGCTGTTTGTTAAATTAATAAACTTCCATTCAATTCAATAAATGGCAGAAAAGAAAAAAAAAGAAAGCATTTCTGAGGAAGGATAAACTACAGAAAAAGCTGAATCTGCCTTAATACATAATAATCCATCCATCCGTATTCTTCTGCGTATCCTGTTCAAGGTGGTAATTGAGCTGGAGCCTATCCTAGCTGTGATTGGGTGAGAAGCGAGGTACACCCAGGACAGGTCGCCAATCTGCTGCAGGGCTAACACCGAGACACAGACGACCACTCACACTTACGACCAATTTGGAAACACCAGTTAAACCAACATGCATGTCTTTGAACCGTGGGAGGAAGTTAGAGTACCCACAGACAACCCATGCTGGCATGGGGAGAACATGACAGCAAGACACACAGAAAGGCCACAGCTGGCCGGTGGATTCAAACCCAGGACAAGTGTTCTAACCACTGTACCACCGTAACACCATATTCCCATAATAAAGTAATCTATGTTTTCTATTTTCCTGCTCAGCTGACTAAATTGTAAACCTGGTCTCACCGATATTTATATAGCAAGAAAATAAGATGTAAAACAGATCATCATTCACTCAAAAATCGGCCGTTCTTGAATCTTTCTCCCCATAACTGTATACCTCTTATTAGGGAGTAGCCACAAAAGAATAATGAGCTTTGAGCGGAATATTATTTATAAGGATTAAAAATTAATTGAAAGAAAATATAAAACTGTAACTGAATAATTTATTATATAGACCAGTATTTTGGTGTCAAACCAAAATCTTTAGCGGAGTGGGAGGATCTAACAAAGTAATTGAGCGTATTTCTCATATTGGAGGCTTTAAGAAATAAATAAATCGAGGTTTACAAGGTTTACCTTCTTCTTTATGCGCATGTACCACGGGAATTTTTTCAGAATATATTTTGCCATACTCCAAAAAGCACCTTTCCTGCCTCCGCCTAAAGCTTCACCAAACAAACTGATCAGCGCAGTTTTATGAATATTGCCGTGCATTAACTTTTGTAGCCGCTTCGTGAAAGCAGCAGCCCGTTGAGCTTTTAAAAGACACCAAATCCACGAACAGTGACAAAGCACCTGAAATGACACCTTCATGTTTTATTCATCTTCATGGGCATGGGCAACACTGATTTGTGCAGCCCGGGTGGTAATAAAATATCAGACAAACAGAAAGGCACTTATGTCGTAACAGTTTGCCGCTTGACCAGCTGGTTTTGTTGATGGGGGAGGTCTGGTTTAGAAAAATGTAATCATGGGCTAATCCCCTCGCATGCGTATGAGAGCGCGTGCCAAAAGGAAGGCTCAAAAACCAAACCGCCATCTGCCCGCCAGACACAGTCGTTCCGACGAGAACGAAGCAGCGCGTCGCCTTTTACGCACAGCACTGCGGCGGAATTACAGCAGAGACCGAGCACTTTGTCACTTCGCCGTTTTTCATCTCAGCGTGCACCACAAGATTTCGCTTGACTTCAACTTTTTTGCGCTTCGTGTTCACTTTTCCAGACCTATAAAGTTTGCGGACCACTCACTTCTGTCGCGCGTAAAAGCAAGCTGGTGCGCGGGAACACTGCGGCGCCTCTTTTTATTCCTGATTTATTTGAGCAGTTTAAACATGATGGAAAACTTCACATCGGCTCCAGAGGAGAACCGCACTTTAGGGATATGGGTGGACTACAGCATCCAGTATAAACTGATAAGCAGCTTTTTGCTGTTCGTGATTTGTGCTCTAGGAATTGTTGGCAACGTTATGGTGATCCTGGTGGTGCTCACTACCAAACACATGAGGACTCCTACCAACTGCTACCTGGTGAGTTTGGCTGTGGCTGACCTGATGGTGCTCACCGCGGCTGGTCTGCCGGCTATCACGGAAAGTATCTTTGTGTCTTGGGTGTTTGGCCGCTATGGGTGCCTCTGCATCACCTACTTTCAGTACCTCGGGATCAACGCCTCCTCTTGCTCCATAACAGCTTTCACTATCGAGAGATACATCGCCATCTGCCACCCGATTAAAGCCCAGTTTCTGTGCACGCTGTCCAGAGCAAAAAAGATCATTTTGTTCGTTTGGGCTTTCACTTCCATTTACTGCGTGATGTGGTTTTACCTGTCAGACATCCAGGAAATGGTGTACGACAACATCACTATCGTCACCTGCGGCTACAGAGTTCCCAGGAAGTTTTATTTGCCCATCTACTTTTTTGATTTCGGCGTCTTTTTCGTGCTGCCGCTGCTGCTCTCCGCGGTTCTGTACGGCCTCATCGCCAGGATCCTCTTCCTCAACCCGCTGCCCTCCGACCCTAAAGACAAGAAGAAGAACGGACACAACAACCACACCATCAACAAGACCACGAGCTGTAAAAACTCTCGACACTCCAGCTCCACCGCGACCTCCCGCAGACAGGTGGGTGGTGTGAGAGCGCGGAGAGGATGAGAGCCGGGCTCTTTTTATTCCGCTCATTCAGCAAGATGCTGCAACTGATCCGCACACAGGGTCTTAAAATTATTGGAATATAAACAGCTGATGATTGACTTTAATAAAATAGGTAAAGCACGTTACATTTATAAGATATGAAACCCTTCCAGTTAGCTTCTCTTCAACAATGACTGAATGCACCATTTTCTCTTTTGATTTTATTTATAATAAATAAATAAATTTATATTAAATAAATAAATGAAAAGGGAGAGCATTCAAGCAAAGATACAGTAATTATTTTAAATTATTAGCAGTGGATGTAGATAAACTAATTTTTTCACTTGTCTTTGCATTTTTGGCTTTATTGGGAAAATAATTACAGTGATTATTTTGTTGATTCATTTGATATGAAGTGTTTATGATGTCAAAACGGAGGTTTTATTTAGAGTACAATCCAAAACCCAAAGATGAGTTACTTAGTAGTATTGCAACCAAATAAAAACATAAGTTATCGTTGTCATAAAAAAAAGAAATATGGCCAAATGAATCCCTATCCTCGCAAAACAAAAACACAAACAAAAACAACAATCTCATCACAATTACACATTTTGAATCCCCCCTGAAGATAACCTCTTCCTGTCTTAGAACAGTACCTCTGCACAATTATTCAGTATGCACAGAAAATTAATATGCAAATTGAACCACACCTCCCACCTTAGCCTCTCCTCTGCAGCTGTAAGCCTCACTCAGAAGTGATCTGGAGAGAACAGAAAAGAGGCAGCAGTGACTCTCCCTGCAGAAGTGTAAGTGGGAGAGGAAAACCCGGTCCTTAATTCAGAAATCTATAGGTTAGAAACACAGAGTGGGTGCTCGTCCCACGGGTCAGGGCAGAAACGAGAAGAAAAAACACAATAAATAAAAACATCCACAATGAGTGGAACACAGCAAAGCATTCAAACTGATTAACACTTGATGGGAAGCTTTTATTCCACTTAATGACTCAGAGTTGTCACCAACTCAAGTGGTGTTACGTCACTTCATCTGCATCGCTTCTCCCTGTTTGACTGTGACACACAGAGGATGAGCAGAGAAAACACACACACACACAAATTATGATATGAAACAATGAGCAGCAGAGACTCTCACAGTGAGCTGAAATGAAGCAAGTGAACGTACACAACATGAACCTTTGACTTGTTGCATAAATCTTATTTTCATCTGCCGGCGCTCCCAAGTCAGCCCCACCCACAGTCTAAAGGGACTGATTCTTCTCTCATGTCGCTGTATGAATCTGTTTTTGAACTTGTTATTCATACACTGTAATTACAAAATATTCACTACTTAATTCACATGTAGTCTAGCCTTTAAAAACACCATATGGACGTAGTAACAAAGCTAAAAACAAAACTTGCTTCATATATTTAATGTAATGTATATATTAAAGAGGGACTGCACAGTGTTAGCCCAATGACGGCCCAGTTTTGTCCACAAAGGAAGAGACAAGCAGCGATTCAGCAACCAGAAACCAACCAAAGTCAATGAAATTCAGCCAGCTGTACCGACCACAGGGGAAACAGCCAGTAGCAACCAATAGTGAGCTTAGAGTCAAGCCAACGAAGCGACTGCCAGTTGGACTGAAGGATACAGCTGACTGGCATATGCCAAGATGATAAATACATTAGAGGCTTACCTGTGCAACAGGAGCCTGGAATGCCCAGTGAAGGCAAGAGGCAGCTACAAAGTGATGCACTGTGAGTGAACTGTTTTAATGTGGACAGGGTGAATACAGACATCACACTTGTGTAGGGCGTCATCATGGATGAACACTGATACTGAATCACAACACCCTGGCTGAGAAAGACTAGCATGTTCATTTTTTAATAGGAGTTCAGAGCTTTGCCAGCCATTGAAGTTTGTTTGTTTGTTTGTTTGATTGATTGTGGGGGGTTTTGCCTTCTGCTCAGATGTGCACACTCATAAACATGACAAAGGGATGATGATGGAATTGTGAAATGGAGGAGCCAGTATCATATACTCTGCTTTAGTCCCCATTTTTTGCTAATATTTGTTCCTGGAAATCACTCAGTCGCCTTTCCGCTTCCCATGAATACCGTTGGACAGAATCTGTCTGCAGTTCAGCCAAAGGAGCAGCAGAGGGCGCTTATGAATCCTCAAGGAATTGGGGTGAATGGAGCTAAAACACAAAAGTAATTTTAGACAAAAAAAAGCCCACGTATTATTTTAGTTGTTGCAATTACAACAACATGTATCAATCACGCATCTGAATAAATCAATATTCATGTCCTTCAGTTTTTCCTACAGGGAACAACTCATACTGATATAATTCTGCTAATGCAGGACTCGTCCATTAATAATTCAGGACAGGATCCACTCCCTCATTTACAAATGTTAACTACATATTAGAAATGGAGTTGAACTGCAGCAGAAACTCATGTGTGTATAACAAGCATCAAGTTGTGGTAGTTGAAGGTGATGCTTTCCTGAGGCTGCTGGTAGAAATACTAGAAATACTGAAATCAACATGGCGTAGGCCCAAAGGTAGTTTACTACAATCAAAATGGAGCTACATTTATTGTCTCAGCCCCTTCTATCTGAAGCACGATGAATATCACCAGAAGAAAAAAACTGCTTACACCACAAATTTTATATGTTTGGGCTGCAGCTCCATAGTGCCCCATTCAGTCTGGATGATGTTGGGAGCAGGAAAGCAGAAGTTCAGAAGGTGGGGTTTCTTGAATCTTTGGAAGTTTTTCTTCTGGCACTTCCTTCCACATCATGCTCAATGTGAAAGACAACAAGCACGATTGGTTGGTTAGCAATATCCTTCGGTCAAGGCAAATCTGACACACATCATAACACACACACAAATAGTGTGTAATCTGAAAGCAGCAGCTTTTCCTGTCACAGTCACAGTTCTCATATTTCTCCTTGTTGCCCACTGTAGGTGACTAAGATGCTGGCAGTGGTGGTGATCCTCTTCGCCGCGCTCTGGATGCCGTACCGCACTCTGGTAGTGGTCAACTCCTTCCTCGACCCAGCCTACTTGGACAACTGGTTCCTGCTTTTCTGCAGGATCTGCATCTACCTCAACAGCGCCATCAACCCGGTCATCTACAACGCCATGTCTCAGAAGTTTCGCGCTGCTTTTCGCAAGATCTGCGGCTGCGGGAGGAAAGGCTCAGATAAACCCGCCACCTACAGCGTGGCCCTCACCTACAGCGCTGTCAAGGACACGTCAATGGTGGAAAGCACTGATCACTTCACCACCGAGCTGGAGGAGCTCACTGTCACCGACGAACTGCTGTCTGATCAGAAAATGGTGTTCCCAGACCCCTGTGTGTACGGAAAGGTGAACTTCAGTGATGATTGAGTTTAGGTTTTTTTTGTTTTGTTTTTTTGATCCACTGAGAATGAAAGACTTTTAAAATGTTGCTAAATGGAGTCTGTCAAGTGGAAGTATTGTTTTCTGAGTGCTTGCTTACCATTCAAATCCAGGCCGCTGCAGCCAGAGATGTAAACATAGATCACAGCCAGCGACACGTAACGGCGGTCTTTGGAGTGCAAAGCCAAACATGCTCTTCATCAGGAGTGATCGTGGACAATGTAAGGCCATCAACGCTGACAGATAAGCGCTTTCATCACACAGCTGTTATCTTTCCCACATAACGTGTATGAGTCAACAACCCATGAACGGGACCGACATCACCATTCCTACTTCAGATACATGGAGTGTATTTCTGTTGTGTTATATCTCAGACCAGCACAGACTCAGTCCTGATCTTTGAGGCTGAATGACGCACGTCAAGAGGAAATCAGCTGAACTTGAATAAGCAGACATTCTGTGTTGTCAATAAACTGGCCTTGATGCATTTATTTTCACCCACAAGAAAGTGAGCGGTGTGTTATACCAAAGAATACCAAAGGAAGAACAGAAATCTGGCTCGGTCGAGTGGAATTAAGTCTTTATCATTTGATTCACTTTATTTATTATAATCATTATTCTTTTTGGATGAATGAATGAATTGTGCTACAGAAAATACAGTTTAGGATGAGTTATTATTATTATTATTATTATTATTATTATTATTATCTGCTTCACTCAGATTTTCAGAGTTATGCTGAGAAAAAAAAATTGAATGATCATACCCACCTTAAAAAAATCCTCACCCTGTGCAGCTTTAGTAACTGCGTGCCTGCCTCGCTGAGATTTTCAAGGCAGGTGGTCCATTAAAGGGTGAACCTTCCCTGACAAACGGGCCTTATTTCTGCTGTGAAGGACGTGTACAGCGTGCAGCCTGGGCTGTGAATGCTCTGCAGGGAGTTTTTTCTGCAAGGACAAACGGGGACTGCAGACCTATGTGCAGCACTTTGTAACTTGAATTCAAAAAGTGCCATTTATGTGTTATTCTGTTTCCAAAAAAACATGCATCATGAAGTGTTTATAAGTTGCAACTGAAGCTAGATGTTATTAGAGCTTTTGGGTTGCCTCATCTATAGCTCTAAAGTCTTGTTAGGATAACAATTTTATTAAATTAATCCCTGTGTTTGATATCAGCATTTAAGCTTGCATTCTGTTATTACCTTTCTTTTTTAATATTTTTGCTTTTTGGTGGTAATCTGGCAGTCTAGTATTACAGTGCAGGGTTTTAGGTACAAGAAAGGTAACTTTACAGTTCTGGTATGTGTAATGTGTAATCTCATTAATCTCAGCCTGAAAAATCAACCCGATAAATCAAAGCACTACTAAGAATGGAGAGCATTTTGATGAATGAACCAAGTTTACGCTGAACGAAGTTGGAAGACATTTGTGAATCACTGAGAGGCTCAACATTTGATATCACAGAGGCCAGCAAACATATAACTGCATAACAGTGGTGACAGTTATTATGGTTCTAAATGATCCAGCTGAGAGGAAGAATGTATGTTGAAAATAAAAGTGGGCCGAGGATAGAGCCTTGAGGAACGCAACAATTAAAACTGCAGAGAAACATGTATTTTCTAAGAGAAGTTTCTGTCAGAGAGACGGGAACTTTAGAGATGGATTCCCTTAATATATAACACATGCCTTTCATTTCAACTTATATATGCTTTATTATGTGGCTTATGGGCATTTCCTAAATAATTATTCTGTTTTTTTCCATACATTTAAAATGTTCTTCGAGCAGCAGCAGTGGTTGTAAACCTCAGTGTCAGATACTGTATGTGTACAGTGTTCCAGAGATTTGGTGTAACATATACGATGTGGTGATTTAGTTTAGCTGCAGCGCGGTGATTTCAGGCTGAGGCAAAGTGAATTCAGTGTTTTGTTCTCCGTTTTGTATCACGTGAACTGTGACTGTAACAAACCGTCGCTTTGCCCGTCCCGCTTCTAGTTGTGAAAGCCGTCGGTGAACCGATGACGATAGGTACTGAAGACGTGCTGATGCTGTGTTTGCTATCTGAACACAGTCTGCCACACAGGGAAATATAAATGGGCAAACACAGCAGAGCAAGAGTGGGTTTCTGAATGTGCAAGATGGCAACTAGTTTACATACTGCATATGCATCATGCGTCAGTGGATTAATGCATTTGTGTGTTTATGTCCCACATGTTTTTAAAGTGATTGCTATTTATGGTATGTGTATTTTTATGCCACTCTTGCTTTCACTATTGCACATTCAGACTTTATAAATATTATTTTGTGATGTGCTATTTGGAAGCTGCTGCTTTGATCTTGCTTCTAAAATTATTGTGGTCCTGCGAGTATGTTTGCCGGCTATCTAGAAATATTTCATTTGTAAGTTTTTTTCATTGTGACCAAAAATAAAGTTATTTCTGGAAAAGACAGAGATTTTATTCATTTGGGCCAGACAATGAGCTGTATGTTTCTATATTTCTGAATCATTTATAGCAAAAAATAAATCATGATGTATATTTAAATAAGTCTATAAAAGTAGAAAAAATATTTCTACTTTCAAATGAACTAACAGAAATAAATTAAACCCTTACTCAGTTCAAACCTTCACCTTAGGGTAGCTAACAGTTAACTTTAGGTAAATACTTTTTTCACAGCCATTGGCTACTGATGCCAAAAAAAAAACTCATAGCGGGGGAAATAGTTATTTCATCCCCTGCTGAAATCTTTAATTTTAATCTTAGTTTCATTTTCCAATGAAGACGAGCCTGTGCCTGTGCCTTCTTGAGCAGGGGGACCTTAAACACAGATTTCGCAAGATTTCAGTCCATTACATCACAATGTGTCACCAATGGTGACTGTGGTCCCAACTGCCTTCAGATCATCAAAGCTCCTCCCGTATAGTTTTGGGCTGATCCACCAGCTCTCTCGTGATCATCCTCACTCCATGAGGCGAGATCTTGCATGGAACTGCAGACTGAGGGTGATTGATGATCCTTCCTCAGACCACATCCCAGCTACCACTCCCAAGGGGTCCAAGGACGGACTCATTCATCCGGCCAAGTAACCGAGCTCGGCCACTAATTCAAACATTCCATTCATCATTGCTGTGGATGTACTCCCTCCTGAACTGTTGGACTAATTCTGCTCTCTCTGCCATAGACATCACTCACCTCGAGCGTTCCCAGTGCCAGTTTTTACGACCTGCATCAGCGGCTGCTCACGGTGCAAACTGTATCTGAAGTCAACTGTTCCCGGTCCTAGCTCCTTTTGTGATTTATGCTTACATCATGCAACTAATAAAGACTTTGTAAATAGTTCACTGCATCTACCGAGTCTGCGTTTGAGTCCAGCTTTTGTATCAGCTACTGGCTGTGACATAGAGACTGTTCATTTCTTTGGACGTAAGCAATCATACAAATTCAGCAGGGGCTCAAATAATTATCCCCCTTCATAGATCAGTATAATTCCCATGTTACCAGTAAGCTAGTGAATGTCTGCTGTGAAAGTGGCAGAAAATGATTGGCCTCCATATTTTCCCTCAGCTTTTCAGAGCCTTTCAAACATTTTCTGCCCACAATTTTACTGTTTTGGTCTCTAATGTCATCAGACTCATTTCTAGCTAATGAACAGAGTGGTTTATGTAGCAGCTAATGAGTCTAAATTAGGGTCAATATTAGGCTTACATTTAGAAAGAGGCCCAAAAAGACACCTTTTAGTGAGTGCTATTATCTGCTGGATATGTGCCCATGTTGCCAGTGAATTTATTAAGGAAAAACTGATACCAAAAATTACATTAATTTTAGTGGAAGCTACAAAGTGGCATGTATGCGACTTGCAAGAGTTACACACATGCTTCCCAATTTTGGGCCAATCCAGCATGTTTGTTAGTGTTGTTCAAGTTCAGACCTGTGCAGGGCATGCCTGTTGGCATGAATGAGCTTCAATAAAGTAACAGTACAACCTTAGACCTACATATAAAAGTAGCCAAAGTCACCCATTGGTTTCTGGACTTCACATGTTGAAGCCTCAACCTTAACATTTTTGACCACCTCCATGTTTTTTGGAGCCAAAGGTTACCATATTTGGACCAGGGGCTGGAGCGCTATGTTATCAGTTAATGCTAGCATGCTGTGCAAAAGATTAATTGATAAACTGTAAAGGTGCAGAATACAGACACACATAACACACTAACTAATGATAAGTAGCAGCTCAAGTTTCACTCTGTCTGTGTGGCAAAGCTCCTAAAAGCACCAACACCACAAACACAACCAAGAGTTCCACGTCGGTGACTCAAATTACTGATCGTGAGGCCTAACAAGCTATTGGCTACAGCTGTGACAGCAACCGTGCTCCTAACTTTGACCCTTAACAAAATCAAAAAGGTTTTGTTTGTCTGTATATGAAACTCATGCACAAGAGCTGTAATCACTCATCCGTCTGCTTTCCTGGGTGCTAGTCCATTCTTTCTTCACTTTTCCAGGTGGTGAAACTCGATACCAACATCACTGACATCGTTACTCTAGTCCAATCATTTTCTTGCCTGCCTTCTGTTAGCCAATCAGCTTCTGTTCTGTGTGCTTTAAATATCACTGCTCTTCTTGCATTCTACCTTTCATGTGACTCACCTCCACTCCATCCCTGCCCCACCCGGGTCACTCAGAGCCCCCATCCAAGCCTTCATCTTCATCTCCATCACCACCACCAGCGTCTAGACTCTGGGGGTCTTGTCCTATTGCTGGGACTCTGTCCTGCTGTGATGGTTCACTGGACTCTAATTGCCAAATAGCTTATTAATGAAATTCTGTATCTCAATGAATTATGTTCAGTTCTTCCAAATGATCTCTCCTTTTCGAAATATATACCAGGCTGTAAATGTTTTTATTTCTACTGTAAGGGTGGACTATTCAACACAGGAGTCTGTAGAGATTGACTCTGCAGTGTTCAGCAGTTTGCACTGGCATCGTTTTTCAGCCTTGGACGTTCTCACTGGAGCATAATTTGCTGAGCCTTTCTAAACTGGACGACTCAGATCAAGTTCTTATTGCACAGAAAAAACACACAAACACTTGTTTTCTGGCGTGGAAAAAAAAAACAACCTTTTGGGCCGGTGTGCTGTAATGACACCATTTAGTAATGACATCGCTGAACCAATGCTGAGACTGCAGCTTTTTGTGATCTCCCCAGGTGTATATATCAAAAGACTCCACATACATCCCTGCTGCATTAGTGGTGCTTGTGAATACCACATACAATTAATTTCAAGCAGCATTTTGACCTTCACAGACAGATCGATCAATAGCAGAATTAAATGAACTGCATTCAATATGTTAAGGTATCAAACTGCAGCTCTTACCCAACTTATCGTACAATAGACATCATAGCGACACTAATTTACATTCACTTTGGCAGCACTGCGACACGAGAAGATAAACACAGCATTTCTCTCCGATAAATTTAAATTCTGTCATCACGTCAAGTGTCTCAGCAGTCTGGGAGACATTTCACTTACATGCTAATTTATCACCACTGCCAGGAATAAACTGCATGAGTGGAATTTCAAAAAGGCTCCATACAATTTCTCTGGAGTGTAAATAATGTTTTGATGTGAGCCTAGCCCCCTGTGTTGAGCTGATCCAGATCTGCCATCAGCTCCAGACTCAGAGGTGAGAATGGCGGTAAAACACCTCAGAAAGAAGACATTAACCTTTGGCCCATTACCCGATGAAGACCTGTAATCCAACCATGAAGGTACAATGGCCGTTTCTGTTAGCTTGCCCCATGTGTGCTTATGTTCACTTAGTGTCCTTTAAGTGTCTGACATCCAAGAAAAACTGTTTTTTCCACAGGGTGACTCATTTCAAGGATTAGATCACAAAAATGACAAAAAACACACGTCAGTATTTACCACTAATAGTGTCTATGTAGATTAAAGGTCTATGTACTAAGTCTCTTATAATTCAGAGAGCCTCGGCTCTCTTTGATGGTACTAGTTACACATTAGAAACTGTCATCGGCCCATCACAATGGAGATACACGAATCAGCCCCAACATTAAAAACCACCTGCCTCCTGTGGCTCCTGTATTGATTTCTGGGGAGTTTGGATGCCCGGTCAACACCTTTGGTTTTCTGTCATGTTTCTTGAGCCGTTGTTAAGCAGTTGTTGAGATGTGACAGGGCGCCACAAAGACGGTTATCTTAGGAGGGTGTTAAAGAAACAGCCACATGAATGGCAGGAAGTTTCACAAAAGAAAATTTCATTGCAACAAGGTGATCGTTTTCCCTCATGTCACCTGTCAGTGGTTTTAATGAAGTAGCTGACTGGTGTATAAATCTGTGTATGCAGTGGTTAAAGCATTGTAAGTTGTAAGTATGTAAGTGTTAGTAAGGCAGGCCTGCGAACATTACAAACATTACAAATGCTAACCTTAGCATTTCTGTTGAGAGGGTGATGCTTTTTAGGCCTCAGTCTCACGGACCGTGAGACTGAGGCCTAAATAGGATAAATAGGATATAATACTTTTTCTGTAAGCAAAATTTAAAATATCTCCCTATCTTAAATTAGAGTGTGTCTTTTAAAAATTAGGAATATAAGTATGTGTTATTTGAATATTTTATTTGTAACGATTTTTGTTTATTGGTTTTTGTTTGTTTGTTTTTATTGTTTATTAATGTAATTTGTCTTGTTATGTAAACTGACCCCAGGAAGAATAGCTGATGCGGCATGCTGCTGACGCTAATGGGGATCTTAATAAACATAAACATAAACATGCTTTTTAGGCCTCAGTCTCACGGACCGGTCATTCTGGAGGTTCCTGACCGTTGACCCCGGTCACAAAGAGCCTGCTGCACCAACATCCTCAACTTTTACTTTCTGCTTTGTAAAAAGTTGTAAAAAGTAAAAGTTGCTCCATTTTAAAAGTGAAGGGTCTCTGTTTCTAGTTTAACAGTTTCATTACCAGTCCATGAGTAAATGATGAGTGTGTGCAGACAAGTTGGCACAGTCCATACAAACTAAGGCAACCGCGGTAATATTCTAGAGGCCAAAGAGGTTTTTGGTGCAGCACTGTATACCTCTTTGTTTCACCCAGCATCCAGCAACCACTTACCAACTAGTGAGGGATGGTTGCCAGTGGATCACCAAACCATTAAGCCTCATTATCCCATTACTAACACTTTTTTTTTTTAAAGTCATGGAACTATTAGTGTTTTTCCAAAAGAACTGTGGTTAGTGGTAAGACTGCAGTGTAGATACTGTCAGCAGTAGGGCTTGCTGATCTTTTAAGGAAGTAGTTATGCACATAAATGAGTTGTTGTGTGTGCGGACATCCACTGGATTCAGAAACCGCAGACAGGTAAGCCGGTTGTAAGGACTCACCTGCATGAATCTGTTATTGGCTCGCAGTAAAATCCCCATCTGTGCATCTGCAATCAATGTCAGTGTGCTTACCAAGCAGCTGTAACAGCACCTGTAATGATCCGACATGTTTTGTGGGACGGTGGCATTGATCGGCGGTGCAGTGAACCGTCTTTGTGCTTTACATTCAAACGGAGAAACAGAAGGTAACATTTCCTCCTTTGTGAGTATTCTTACAATAACATTTTTCGTGTCATTACCATATTGTGCATTCAGCCATTAATTGTGTGCAGCCACTTTTGAGATTTAAACTTTACCTGAAGAAGAAATTATTTTAAACTTCATCCTGTAATCAGTCAAAAAGACATCACGCTGCCACCAACTGACAGGTGACTCCTGAGAACCGCAGAGGCAAATCACCACAGCAATTAACCATTAGCAACAAGGACACAATCAAAAACTGTAGATTACCACTTAAAATCATGCTCCTTGGGTGACAGGATATAATTACGAGGCAGCCAGCGGGATGCAGGCCGGGAATTAGATGAATCGCATTAGTGTCCCCCTTGGAAGCTAAATAACGGTGAACAGACTGGATTTAGCTTAATCAAGTGTCAAAACAGACAAGGTGCAGGGAGAGCAAAGTTATTAGAGCGCGTGATAAAAAAAGATACAGCTGGAGGAAATGAAAATAAGAAAAGATGAGTATCAAAGGGAACATATGCAGGTAAATGTAAGGAGAAGAAGCTTTATGGTTCATTAACTCTGAAATCGATGTGTTTCCGTACAATAAAATGAGGTTGTTCTGTGAGAATGGAACTGTAAGGTAGATCATAACACCCTTGAACTGATGGTGCAGTTGCAGCTCTCTTGCTGCAAGCGAGCAGCCTTGAGCTTTTATGAATAATTGCACGTGAAAGAAAACGAACTTCACAGAACGGCTGCTCAAAGAGAAGTAACTTTTTCTCAAAAGACTGTCACGGGGGGAAAAAAAAATCATATGAAAAATATATAAAAAATATTTTGTATCAAACAGCTTCAGTGTTGAAAGCATGTGTTGTAAATCCTTCAGCCCAAAGTTTAGTTGGACACTGAAAGAACAAAACCTGTCATAAATTCACCACCAACTGTTGCCTATTGTAGCTGCTCAGAGCCTGATATGCTACAGCTTTACACCGATACCTGGAATCAGCCGTTCAAAGCAGCGGACAGCGCACAAGAGAGGTGAAGGAGAGAGGCAGGCAGGGTGGAGTGGGTGGGGATGACTGTCAGGGGTGATTTGTGACAAAAAGAGAGCAGCAAGAGTAATAGGGAGGGTTGACAAGGTGGTACTGACACCTGCTATGATGGATGATTTGGAGACAGTGGCACTGACAAAAAGACAGGAGGTGGAGGTGGCAGAGTGGAAGATGCTCAGATTTAGTCTGATTTCTAATCTTCTCAACAGAAGATTAGAAATGAGTATATCAGAGGGGCAGCTCAGACTGGAGACAAAGTTAAAGAGGCAAGACTGAGACGCTTTGGACATGTGCAGAGGAGGGATAATGGATATACTGGACAAAGGATGCTGAATATGGAGCAGCTGGAAAAGAGGAAGACCACAGAGGAGAGTCAGGGATTTTTCAGTAATGTGAAGGAGGACAAGCAGAGGGGTGGTGATGACCCATTGTGGCAACCCCTACAGGGGGCAACCATGAGAAGAAGAAGAACACTAACATACTGTATAACACATCAGTGAGTCACAACCGGACATATTTCTTTGTTAGAATAAGTGTGAACTTTGAGTAAAAAAACAAAAGCAAACACCATCTGAGCCGAGCACGGTGGAGAGGTCCAGTTCAGTGACTCAGTTTGGTGCAGATGAGGCCTCACAGACAGCAATCGGCTAAACTTCCTGTACTTCTGTAGCACACTCAAGTTGTCCAAAAATGTCAGTTATATAAAACTATTCATAGAGCCTCAAACTGTTTCTGTACCAGGCTGTAAACATGCTTTTTAATACAGTAAAGCTGGACATTTTAACCTGGAAGTAAAGGGGGATTGAGGGGGATTTTTAATTTTTTAAATAAAACCTCAGGTAAATATGCAGCCTAAAACAGACATCAGCAAATTCCCAGGTCTTTCTCAGAAAACAAACAAACAAACAAACAAAAGCAGGATTTGGGGAATACAAGGTAAAGAAAACAAAAAGCTTTTCCTTCTATTTTTGTTTTTGGGTCCAAATATAAAATATCTGGTTACTATCCCTTAACAGATCAGATTTGATTAGATAAAAGTTTATTGATCCCTTCAGGAAGATTCCATCAGTGAAATTAAAGTTCCAGTAGCAGCTTTTACAGATAAGACAAACATATGAATGAATAAATTAATAATAACACAGGTATTTCTTTGTTATG
>JASGAU010387903.1:0-10131 GCA_030220045.1 Australoheros facetus
GAGGGACACAGTCGAATGCCTTCTCCAAGTCCACAAAGCACATGTAGACTGGTTGGGCAAACTCCCATGCACACTCGAACATCCTTGAGAGGATAAAGAGTGTGCATAATACTGTGAACTTTATAATTTTACTATTAAGTGGACCTTAAAGAGAGTAGTGATTAGCCTGTCCAGCGTGTACCCCACCAACCAACCCTGAATTGGATGAGCAGTTATGAAAGAGGTTGGATGAATGGATGGATTAACAGTAAAGCAGCAGTATGTCAGGCACAACAGACAGAGAAACATCTAGTCGGGTGTTTGATTAACCTGCATAAATACCACAGTGTAGGAATGGAAAGCTGTGGTTTTAATGGGGGTGATGATATTTCATTCTCAAAGGTCTGATTTACAAGTACGTACATTCAGCATTAGTAGTCCTGTTTGAGCTGAAAGTAAAAGTTGTTTGTTTTGCCTAGCAGTCAGATTTCATGTAGATTAATATTCTAAGTTACATTTTGTCATCTCTCTTTATCTTTTCCCAGCATGTGCTTACCAAGGGACCTTCCACTGACCATCCAGTCATGCGTTCTCCCCAAGGACTGCAAGGTTACCGACTGGACCAGTTGGAGCCCCTGCACCAAAACCTGCGTGAACCCCGAGTCTCCCAGAGGCAATCGGACTCGGAGCAGACAGGTGCTCCAGTTCCCCGTGGGCGAGGGGGCGGAGTGCCCGCCTCTGGAGGAATCTGAGTCTTGTGAACCTGAGGGTGAATCTGTACCGCCCTGTGCCACGTGAGTTCCTCCTGATGATAGGGAAGAGATGCAGGGAGTACAGCTGGGAGTAAACAGGGTTTTTTGTTTTTTTTTGAGTAAAGTCTAAATGTGGGGTTCATAGCATGGTGCACAACAGGAGCTCATGTTTCACAGGGATAGAATTGCATGTAATGTTGTGATGATACCAACCTCTTTAGTTACAGCATGATTAAGAAACACTGCAGGGATTCATATAAGGCTGAGGCACAAATACAGTGTGTTTGGTATTGACCTGGCTGAGGCTGCACATGCTTCCTGCTGAGTTCTCTTTACACACACCACCCAGCTAATTTGCTCTCCTGGGTGGCCCGTGTGTGTTTATTTGTGTGCATGTGTGTAAGTGAGACGGCATATTGAGACAGATTAGTATAAGTGCTTGTGCTGGTGCCAGACACAGAGTAAAGACAAATGGACGGAGCCTGTGAGGATATTCTAATTCCACAAACTAACACACACCCATGCACAAAAATGTAAAAGCGTTCTCACAGATGGCTCAGTCTCAGCATTTATCAACTCATAAGAGTACGTGAGCCTAATCCCATCCTGGCATTTCTGGATGTTTCTGTTAAGGATATGTGCAACTAGTCGACTAGACAATTAAATAGTGCCTGCCTCTGTTAGTTGGCTCCAGAAACAGCCAGAATAACTATTAATTTTTTATTAATGCCGGATCTAAGATGTTGCAAGTATCCAGGGCTGCAGATGGCAGCACTCCTTTCTTTCTCTTAGAAGTTGTTAGCAAGCTTTTAGTAGGCTGTATCAAAATAAACCAGTTTATAACCACTCGATGTGATCATGACGGAACCACAGGAAAGCAGGCAGATGTAAAATGATGCTCCACATCCCTGTATAGACTGTACAGTAGACTGTGTAGACTACATTGGTTGTGAATGTGCAGCATTGTTCTAAAGTGGTCTACAAGACTGTCAATGTGCTTATTCTGACGCTGCAGTACTCCCATGCTTGCTCGCTCACTCTGGTCCATCCTTCGTGCTGTTGCACGTTCACCTTGTAGTTACACCTGGAGAACCACAGAGTGGAGCGACTGCCGGATCGACTCATTGCTGAGTCAACAGGATCGTCGACGTAGCAACGTGACGGGGCTTTGTGGGGGAGGCTTGCAGACGAGGGAAGTTTATTGTGTCCAGGCCAACGCTGAGCTTCTAAAATACCTCAACGACCTTCGAGAAAAGGACAAAGGTAAAGTCAGCGGTATTACTACAGACCCTGTTTTATGTATATTAACTTTTGAGTTAGTACCTGATGCCAAGGTGTCATATATTTTGTGATTTAGAATTTAAAAAAATGGGATTTCCATTCCCTTCATTGAACCTATTACAGACCCTCAAAAACTTATTGATTGTTCTGGCCTGTTTGGTATCAGTGATAGAGAACTGATCATATAGATCAGGTACTGGCCATTTAGAAAATGGTTGCTGGCAGTCACTAGGTGAAATTGGTCACAAAAAGATTGCTTTGGTTTCTAGCAGCTGTGATTGCCTGTATTTTGCATGGAAGATGACAATTTCAGTGAAATTAAATATTTCACCTTTTGAAACGTGTTGGTTGCAGTAAGGCACAACTATTAATCTGAAGGTTTTCAAGAACCTTTTAAAGTTTCACTGCTCAGTCAATAGATAGCCAGTATTTGTAGACAAATTAGCGTCTTCCAAACTACAGGTTACTGAGGCAAACATGCTAGCGACCAAAGCAATCACAGGGTGGTTTTTGGTCCAGCAAACTCTTTGTGATTGATTTGATGGCCAGCAACTACACACCAAGTGGTCATGGATTGCACATTTTCCCCTAGTGACCAGAGGTTACCTGACTGATCTCTAGGCCTGTGCAACTGAGGCCTTAGTCATAAAATTGTGTGTTTCTGCTGTCAGTTACATTTATTCAGTCACGGTGTGCAGCTGCCAGTTTTTCAGAGTAACATCCATCCCTGACCACATGTTCCCTTATATCTGTGGGGCAAAAGAGATGGGCGTAGGCACGGTGATGTCACACACTAGTTACTGAAGTCCCAGTGTGAAGCCCTGAGCTGAGCATCAATCACAAGGCAGGCCCACCCCCCAAAAAATCTTTATCGTCCTTTGGGAACCGCATCGTAAAAAATGGTTCTCATATCGCATTCAGAATGACTCAGCCTTGTGACTGAGACCATGAATACTGACATTAAAAGCAATCTGTAAAGTTACCAACTCACAAAAAGTCATTAGTTTGAGTTGATATGAATAATCACCCCTTTGTTATTGGCTGGTTATATTTTAAAGAGGCTGTGTAGCCTGCTATACATGCACTTCAGATGTACTGACTGTGCTTCATTTCACAGGTAGTTAATATTGGTAGCTTTTCCTCCACCATATAACCAGCAACAAGCATTTTAACATGACTCTCAGCAGGACTTTTTTTTTTTAGCTGACATATAAGCTGGAGCTGAAGCACTTTTATCATTCTCCTCCTTAATGGGCCACCAGTGTTGTAGACCTCTCTACTTGGCAAGTGCTTCTTAAAATTTGAAGTAGATCTCTTTACAAGTGTCAGACACTTACTATCACCCAGGTACAACATGATTTGACTGTGATGTTGTTCATGTCCTCTTCACCTACAAATTCGAAATTATGCACACCTCCACAGACTAAAAGCTTTCTTCTTCTCAGCTGAGCTGCAGTTGACACTACTATGCAGTGACTCGCAAAAGAACAGAAACCAAAACAAACATGCAGGGATTTTTTTTCCCCACAAAAAATATAGTAAAATATTAATAGTAACTGATGGATTAGTTGGGGAAAAAAAAGGTTAATGATGGACTGCAAAACTAACACTAAACTCTGAGGAGTTACTTTGGTGTTAACTTCAGGACTGTTAATAATTGATTATATAATGTGGGCTACAGTGCATTAACTTTTTTCCGGTGCCCCTCTATTACATAAAGACAGCCCCAGTCAATTCCAAAGAGTGACATTTAGGAAAAGAAGAGATCACTGATATTGGATTAGTACTCTCTATGGAGGGAAAAGTCAGATTGGTAATATGCTCTTTAACATATTATATGTTCCTGTAAAAGTGCTAATATAGTATAAGGTTTCTTCTTTGAGGACAGTGACTCATTCACAGTCTTCAGCTTTTGCTTTTTTTAGTCTCTTGTCTGACTCGACTGTACAGACATATATACTGAAGTCAGCAACCTATGACTGTGCAGAGTTTGTCTGTGCCACAGCTCAGCCTCTGACTCATCTGACAGAGCCGGAGCTCCATGTTTTCCTCTCATTTTCCCCCAGAATGTAAGTGGGGAAAAAAAACTTCTTCTTCTTACTGTATCTCTGTATGTTTATTCATAGGACCAGCTCCTTGGTTCCTCAAGATAGGTTTTAACATGTGAATATGGACATTTACTTCATTTTAATTCTCTTCAGAGCAAATTCTGATCTGTTTGCATCCAGTTACTTTTTTATATATATATTAATTGATTTCATATGGGGTCACACAGCCAGTAGGGTGGCTTTTCTGCAAACATGGCTTCAGAACTTTAGTGATATTCTGTATCAATTATGGAAATAGAAAATACAGGAAATTTGAAACATTTACTGCAAATGTTGATGCTTCTGTGCAGTCTTACAGGATTTTAAAGTATTTTTCACTCATCTGGCTTAAGGACCGATGAGTTTGTGAGATGACGACGTGTCCATCATCGTCTGTCCCTCCACAGTTCACAAGATTTGCTGTTCCTCCCAGAATACTGGTCAGATTTTAGCGAAACTTACACTTAATGATCACGTCATGGGTTTTCACCCAAACTGTCCTCAAGGTCAAGATCATATTGGTTGTTTTATCAACACTTTTCCATTGTCACAACAATCACTACTCTCCCAGAGGACTGGTCAGGTTTTAGTGAAACAGGATTAATTTGTCCTGGATAAAACTGTTTGCGAGCCTGTCTGAATTTTCAGTGGATTTGAATTCTTATTAGTTTGTGCATTATAGCCAACCAATGACAACAAAGCACAACTTTCTTTCTGTGCTCAAATATCACAAGAACCTGTGAATTGCGATGGATCATGAGCCGGATGACTCACTGCGTCGCTGAGTTTCTGGTTTTCGTTTTCATTTTAGTTAAAGCTGAGTCTCATTTTTCATAACTCATATAAGCAAAATCATGCTGCAAGTTCCAGTAGTAACCTCGAGGGGTGGTTTATAGTTAAAATATGCAGTACTTTAGTGTAATATTAGTATAGTGTATAGTACAACTTAAGTCTATGGGCACTACAGGAGGAATACTAGAATGACAGCATGATGGCGTGCACCTCCATGCAGTGGTTAGCACTGTAATTTGGCAGCAGGAAGCTGCAGTGTGGAGTTTGTGTGTTCTAGTCTGGTAGGATTTCATCCTGCAGTCCAAAAACATGCTTGTTGAGGTAACTGGTTCTTTTAAACTGGCTGTAGGTGTGGGTGTTAGATCAATAAAGTGCTTAAAGTGCATAGGATAAAGCACGATGCGAGGGTAAATGTGTCTCATTGTGTAGAGCACTTGGCGGTCAGTGGGACCAGAGAAGTGGTGTATAAATGGCTGTCCATTTCTGTAACAACTGACAGTATTATGTTGTAAGGCTTGTACTCTATACCTCACAGTATTGTGACATTTTTGTTGCAGCAGGTACTTCATGATCATTTCACTGGGAATTGGAAGAAACACATTAGATTAGAACATCAGTATGCTTTTATATTGACACGCCGTATATGTGCCATTCATGCTAACAGTTGCGGATGCCATGCAGAAAGTCTCAAATAGTTGCTGACAGGTTCATAAACACGTTTCTGAATGGGTTGTAAAGCCTGTCAGGCTTCTAAGTTTAGCTACTTGAACCAGTCAGAAAAAATCTAGGCAACAAAATGATTATTTGAAACATGCTTATTCTTACATGCATGGGGAAACACCAAGTTGGGACTCAGACTTGGTGGATGTTTACAAGTAAAGTCATTTAAACTAACCCTCTGCTCGATCGCTCTTGCTTTTCCAAGTGATTTTATTTTGCCGTGTTGTTTTTGTGCTCTGCTCTTCAATTATATAAACCTTATACAGATAATTTGTCAAAGAAATCTAATTTTGTCAAGAGCACATATTGATCTCGGGAGGCTGTTGACCGTCTTTCCTCTATAGTGTACCCACGGCTGCATACATCAGATACTACAGCATCACACAGCCTGAAACAAATCAGTCCAATTCCCAAGGGTAACTCAAATAGATTTGATCAAGCACTGTTACGTGACACTCTGGCATCCTCCAATCCCCCACACACAGTATAGAAGAGCTGCAGGCCCTTGGTGGGTTGGTAGCAGATAACTGCATATCGTGTGCTTGTAGCAGCCAACATGTTGACTCAGTTTATGCCCAAATATGTGTAATGACTGCTTGATTTTTATTGACAGTGACTGTAGTATTCTCTTTTCATCTTCTGTCTTCAAATACTGCATCACACTGTGGATATATCGTGAGCTTGTCATGTAAACATTTTAAACAGCCTTTTACCGGCAGCCCCTCCCTTTACATCGGGGATTTGTCTGGTTGTGTGACCTGCTTTGACTTGTCTGTGGACACAAGTGTAAGGGCCTCCATTTCTGACACTCGTCAAGCCAGCTTAGAGTCAAAGCTGTCCTCTTAAGGAAGGTGCTAAAGACATTAGTTGAAACTAAGCTTATGGAGCTCAACTATGCTGATCACGTGAGAGCAAGGGACAAAGTCTAAGAGGAAGGGAGATGCCAACTCGCAGCTGGTGTCAAATAAGGAGAGATGATCTTCTCTTGCAACCAGGAGGAGGAAGTTAAAAGGAAATAAAAGGAGCATGATAGGAAAATTCCCACTTTCTAGGAAATTCTTAAACAATGACCAGGAGAAACGATCTGGATTAATGTGGTTTTAATAAACTTACATGCTGGAGCAATTACAAACAAGTCGCAATAAGGGTTGCATGAAAGAACTGCTCACAGGGCGATTCCTCTGAACACTATTTATACAGTCCATAACTGATTCTGCCTATTGTCTGCCTAGTGATGTTAACTGAACGTAACAGGAAGTTTCTTATCTGGTGCTAACATATGTTGGGTGGGTTGGGGTGTGAGACAACCATCTCTTGACTTTGATGCATCCAAACTTTCCATTTAAACACATTCAACATTAGTCACTATCAGGCTACATATATCTTAATACTATTAAAGGTTAAGTACTGAAGCTTGGCCAAACATATGGTTCCTATCAGAGCATTACTCACATTCCTCAAAACAAGATAAAAAAAAAATAGGATAAAACATCCAAGTCCAAGCACTTTAGTTAGGTTTTGAAAACCAATAAAGACATTAAAATATGCTGACATGTATGAACTTGCGCCTTCTTCAAGGTGTAGACAGAAGGTGTTTAATCTAGAAACGTCAAAAATAAAATAACCTGTTTTCAGGTGCTGGTACTAATTTGTTTTAATTTTGGTTGTGTAATTTTAGCAGGTATTGTCATGTAAAGTTTTTTGAGGACTAAGTACACCCTTACTGCTGAGTGGCAGCCAGACACTGCTAAGCAAAAGCACTTGATTTACTGGCTCCCTGAGAAAGTGAGTAGAAGTGGAGATTTCTACACCAATAAACTAAAGCAGGTTTCACCAAAAATTATTTTTATACTGACATAGTTTGTTATTGAGAACTGTATGATTAGAATGCTGTTACTAACCCAGTAGACAATGCTGTGAGCCAGATTAGCATAACTGTAAGCTTCTTATTCAAAACTTCTATCTAAACAATATAATTCTTCAAAATCACACCTAGATCAATGAAGTTTAAGATAATCAGCTCATCTTAAACCATCTGATTGGATTATCCATAAGATAATCCCTGCTTATGATTTTGTTAGCAGAAATAAGTTTGACTCAGAATTCAAAAGAAAGAAATGTACAAATTGAAGAATAATATGTGGAACCCACTCCAGGTGTTTAGACCTGATGCTGAAAAAGCTTTAAAAACTGCTCTGAAATAAGTCACTGTTGTTTCATCTGTCAGAGATTTATTGTCCCAACACTGATGCATGCTTTGCAATATTTCTTGAATGGTTCGAATATCAGTCTAATTTATTTTATGTGATGTTGAATAAAGTAAAGGGTAATGAGTTGTAAAAGGAGAGTTAGCAGTGCAGCTGCTTTACCCTTTTTTTGTTTTACGGTGGTCGAATTGATCGGTGGTCCTTTGGTTCTCTGTGTGTCAGCTATGATTAAAGAATAATGAGTCAGGTAGCCAAGATTATATCCATAGACAGACACTGTTCAAAATACAACGCGTAACAAAAGAAATAATGTATAACCTTCCAGACGAAGTTCTATTAGGTGTAGAGACGGTATGCAGTACATGTAAGGTGTCCATACACCGTTAAAGAATAATCTATACAAGCATGTTGAGAGTGAGGTGAGAGAGATGTGTGTGACTTGTGTGTGAGGAAGTGTGCATGAACACACAAACATTCACAAAGTTCTTATCTTCTTGGTGCAGGATTTCTTCTCCCTATGTTAGGAGGTAATCTCACAGTACACCACTGAGACAGAGAGGTACACAGTGGCTCAGTGGTGTTTGCTTGCAACCAGAGCTCTCGCTCCCCCCTGTCTCATGCATAAATATCACTGTGCAAAAGGGCAGAAGATGCCCTCAAGCTAGGATCTGAAATATGCTTACCACCTCCTAAATCTTAACTATAATCTTTATGGGGGAGAAGCGTCGATTTGACCCCAGATCAGTATCACAGCCTCAGTAATGTCACCTGAGCATGAGTAACACTGGGTGTTGGTATGCTGAAGCATGTGGATGTATTCTGAACTCAGGTGGGACTGAAATCACAGTAGGTGATTAGACTGGCAGAAGATATAGAAGAAGTTATTCTCCATTTTGAAAACCTGTGCTTCTCACTGTCTTTACAAGGGCAAGATGAAAAGAATATCAGTGTCATGTCTCTCTATTAAATTAATAGCTGGAGGCAGGGCAAAGTTAGCCTAGCTTAACGTTAGGGCTAGTAACAAGGAGATCAACTAGCTTAGCTCAAAAATGTTCCTGTACTATAAGAAATTCCATTCATCCATTTTCTTCCACTTATCTCATTTCCCTGTTAAATTACAGGAAAGTGTGTGCACTGCATTTTTTTCAGCTTTTAACTTATTTTACAGTGTAACTACATTCATCTACAACAGCAGTTTCTTACAGTAAGAATACAGTTACAGTTCTAAGCTGTATAAATAGTTTACTACTGTAAATATAAACATTATATACATGCACTTACACTCACTGGTCTCTTAACTGCTTGTTAACTTAAACATAGAATCAGCAGAGGTGGCAAACGTACAGACATTCTGCACTTAAGTAATAGTTAAAAAATACTTTGGTAAAAGTTGAAGTACAGGTTCAACTTTTTTACTTAAGTAAAAGTAAAAAAGTACAGGCTCTGAAATGTACTCATAGTAAGGAAGTAAAAGTAGCTCTTCAGTGAATGAATCTCAGCATCAGCAGCTTTGATTCAGACTCATCTCTGCTGCACTGATGTAACCTGTAACTCTGACCATGAACACAGCCTCTGTGCACCAACACAGAGCTTTACTGTAAATACAGTACAGCACACTGACCTGTTTATCACGCACTAAAATGCAGTATTTTCATACAATCTTTGAATTACACGAAGTCAGCATACCTCAGTTAGTTTTGCAGTTCTTACCTTTAAATCTAACCTCTCTTCTTCCTGTCCTGTCCTCTTTCGTCTAATCTCTGAGTGAACTTCTCTCTCTTTCTTTTCTCTCCCTGGAAATACAGCAGCAGTTTTTTTAGCTAGCAGACACACTGTGTGACAAACTGCAGATATTTTTGTGTACAAAAAACTATTTAGAAACGTTGCATTTAAAATTACCTGCAACAAGTTTCTCCCTTTATTTTCGCTCCTCTTCAGTAGCGCTAGCTCAGATGCTGGAAGTACCGCGAGCACAACTTACGGACATCTACCCTCGGTCCGGCCCACTGTAACCCCTGATTATAGCGCTATAAATGATACATAAATTATATGGTTTTCCCTCTTTAATCTCTTTGTATGCAATAATCCCCGGACATGGAGGATATGCCAGTAGGATTGTCTCTTATGTGTTATTGTTCCGCCATTTAGGCTCAGATCGTTTGATGTTTGACGGAAATGCAAACTTTCCTCAGACGCGTTAAACCTAAAGTAACGAGTCTCTGGAGCTTGAAAAAAGGCGACTGGACTTCTTTTTGTGTCTTGAAGACGTTTCACCTCTCATCCGAAAGGCTTCTTCAGTTCTCAACCAAATGG
>JASGAU010387905.1:0-15442 GCA_030220045.1 Australoheros facetus
CTCTGAACTGTCATTCGGCGCATAAGCGCAAACAACAGTCAGGACCCGTTCCCCAGCCCGAAGGCGCAGGGAAACAACCCTCTCGTCCACCGGTGAAAACGCCGACGTACAGGCAGCAAGCTGGGGGGGATACAAGAATACCCACCCCAGCTCGCCGCCTCTCAGCAGCGATAAAAGCAGCGATCTAGCCGGTGCGGAGTCCACGGGGCGGGCTCCTATTTGCTAACTGCAGTGACAGCAGAGCTCCGAAAATGAAGCGGTGACATCCTCAGCCCGGCTCGAGGGTGTCTCAGACCAGCGGCGCCTTGTGATCATCCGCTAGCTAAACAACACACACACACACACACAATGCACCATCTGCATCCTCTCAACATTTACTGTGTTCATGTGTGCAGATCACTTATTCATGGACTTATAAAATACAAGACTTCTATGACATAACTTACTGTCTTTAAATGGGGACAGGAGGAGGGGAGGTGAAGGAGAGCAGGGGCGCCTAATCAGCACCGCGCCTCTGTTATTGATCATGTCATATGCACAGCTGTTAAATACAGAAAATGCAACTAGAGAAATATTTTCCCACATCGTTTTGGCGCCCCCCTCTTGTGCGGCGCCCCTATGCATTGCATATAGTGCATACCCCCTTTTTGCGCCACTGAATCTCACCACACAACACGTGCTTCACTGGCCCGACACCTGGTAGTTAGTTGCATGTTCTTGGTGGTAGTAGCACATAAAACGCTCCAGGCATGGGCAAAAACTAGTTTGCCCACTAGTTTAAGACAGAAAATAATCCCTTAATAGTCCTATAAACCTTTTTCAAATTCAGTGGCTGCATGGAAATTTAAAACTCACAAGCGCCTTAGCAAATCATTCATGCTAATAGTCAAGCTTGTAAGTCAGTTTTCATTTGCATTGGAGTCTGCATTATTAGTCATTATGTTACTGTTAGAAATTAGCAGGCTACATTTATATGCTAATGTTAGATAATATTATTGAGAGGGGAAGGAGGTAACATCATTTTCACTGCTAATTTGCCCAAGTCTTTTCTACAGAAATCATTCTAACCATTAAGGTTTTGCAGTTGCATGACAATGGCCACATGACAGTGAAATGCACAATGCACATTTCACTGCATTGTACTGTGTATAACTGTGCATGTGACAAATAAACACTATCTTATCTTATCTTATCCACAGTTTTGGACATGACAGTCATGGCGTGTGTCCAAATTCAGAGGCTGCCTCCTTCTAAGGCTGTGGCCTTCCTGGTCTACGTAGGTCGTGGCCTATGAAGACCAGGAAGGCTGGAAGTGAGGGGCTGTTAAATGAAAAGGTCTAGCTATTCCCGCCTTTACCGCGAGCTTCTGTCGCCTATATGCCGGGAGTCACGTGTTCTCTCCGGGTATTTTGACCCTGTCAGCTGACAGCTGGTGAGGCGAGCTGGCTGTTAGACCAGCTGGAATGGACATCTCCGAAAACATCGGAGCACTTTGGCAACAAGGCAATATCTTGATCAATTGAGCAGATATTTAAGGTTTACACATGTACATTCAAATATCAGAAAATTTTATTGTATGTCACAGAAACAGTAATATTTCAAAATTTTTGGCCACTCTCCCACAACAAGCTTCACCCCACAATGAATCATGGGATAGGCTAGACCCATGGAGGACACACTGATCTGTCCTTAAAATCCAGGGAAAACAAGGCCATATTTGTGGGCCACATTTGGAGGCACCTCTGAATTAGGACAGCCTTCGTTGCCTGGCTGTGATGTACAATAACTGGTCTTAAAATGCAGCAGCACCTGAATTGGGACACAGTCATGGTGACAATGTTGGATCAAATGAATGAGGCCCCAGTCACACAGCCAGAGACCAGTCAGTGACACCACCAGCAACCACTGGCTGTTGGGGAAAATGGATATTCCCCGAGTTACCAGCTACTCTCTGAGCGGTAGTGAAGCTGTGAAAATTGCAACAAGTGGAGACTGTTTGCCTTCAAAGGAAAAGTTGTGCATTTCGAAATATGTTGGCTTTTACTTTGAAGGTGAACATTCGCCATTTCTGCCACTGTTTGGCTAGTGGTTGACAAGCATTTGAAGAGAAGTCTCCATTTTCCCAACAAACTGCGGGCAACTGTGGCAATCTGCTAGTCCATGTTGTAAATTTTGGTCATGCTAACTTTGATAAAGGACGATTATCCAGGGTATTCTAATTGGCTAACAACTTGTGATTGGCCATTTTTTGTACTTTTTTTGGTCCAGAGGCTGTTAGAGGCATAGGTTAACTGACATTTCAAACAATTAAAACATCGGCACTAAAAAGAGTACAGAATACCTGAAAAATGCAGGTTTAAGTGTGAAAGCTAAACCACTTCAACAGCAGTGTGTGAGAAACATGTTTACAGGTTTCCACGGGGCTGTTAGCAAATCAGGCTTGAGCTCCACCCACACATTCATGGCAAAAGTAGCTCTTTGTTTTTGATCATACTGCTTGATGCTTTCAATTTTGTTTAAATAGGTACTACATAAAGTATATTGTATATAAGTCTTACATGGCTTTGAAGCTTTCACTTTTATTGGCTGTGCACCAAACTCTTATCCAAAGACAATTCAGCAGCATTGCGCTTTAATCCTGAAGCATTTACTCACAGCGGGAATGGTAAACGTGGATGCACATGACTGATATCATGTTGCTTATAAGCTTCAAACGAACCCTCTCCTGCCTCTTTATTAGAAATGCTGGAGTAAAAAGAAAGAAGCAGCTGGTAGATGTTGTTTCTCTCCAGCCTGCATGACAGCAGTACAGGGGTGAACTCATGCTGTAAACACTGTGAGTCAGTGTGTGTTTTTGTGCGTTTGTGGATGAAGCAGCCTGTCTGGATGCCCGTGCAGTATGCAGCAGCGGTTGGCATGGCACAGAGGGTATCTTGCAGTGCCAGGAGGGAGGACTCACAGATGGTGAACATTACATAATTGCAGCTCGGAGAGTAATTGAAGACGCTGTGGACCATGGAGTCTGTATTCAGGCTGAGTGCTGGGTGTGTTTATCTCTAACACTACATATTGTCAAGTGTATAAAGTTAATTTGTTCAAGTTGACGGATCCAGTAGAAAAGGTTTCTGTGTTTCTCTCTCCCTCGCCTCCCTGAAGCCCCGTGGGTCACCTTCCTCATCGCCACATATGTTTACTCATGCCTGACCTTTTTCCTGCCACGCACACGATCCAGATAAAACTCTAACCTTGCTTGCTTCCATATTACGTTTCCTTCCCGCAGCACTGCAGCTCTGTTTCAGCTGGGTCATTACTCCTCACCTTTCTGCCTCCTCTCGTTTCTTTCTTCAGATAAACTGTGTGACTTTTCCTCTGCCTGGAGAAGGTCCGGAGCAGCAGCTCCTCAAGCCCAATGAATGGAGTTACTGCGATTACTTCTGGGTGAGTTCCTGAAATGCACAGGGACAGTAAGAGTCCCGACTTGCTCCTGGCCTTTATTTTTGCATTTCCTGTGACAGCATCAGAAACCTTCGTGATGTGCACCAGCTGTTTTGAAGCCCATTCTGTAAATTATGGTTATTCTAAGAGTCAGAGATGAAGATGTTCACTTACAAGTCGTAACACAATGAGCATGTGGTTTCACTGTCAGATCCACCCCTCACTCGTCACGTCCCGTTTCAAAACTTCAGGGGTGAAGTTGGACACAGCCACTGTGTCCACTAACAGTGGCTGTGTCCATCTTTTATACCATCAGATGAGGTTTTCATCTTTGATCCAGGACACCAAATATTTGAATGCTTTAGAAAATGAATCACTGCCCAGTTGACTTCAGTGTGGAGATTCAGCTTAAGATAAGAACATTTTCATAGCGAGTAATCCAGACCACACAGTGACATATTAATGACTAACCTCATGTTGTGGATGGATCATCTCAACGTTCTCTTGGCTGAAATTTGGTCCATCTTTGGCATCTTCTTCCTGTCATATGATGGCATTTTTCTCTGCCCAACGGGGAGCATCAGCATGAAGTTTTATGCCGCAGTCACACTGAGGAAAACAGCAATTGGAGATCGCGGCACAATGAAAATTATTGCAATGAATTTGTCTTTGAAATGGTTGGTTTGAAGCCAGTGACACGGTCTGTAACCACACACACAGTGTTTGATTTTTGGGTATTGAAGGAGCGTTTGGACCAGAAAATGGCTAAAAACTGAACAAGCAAATAAAGTAATAAAGAAATAAAGGAATAGTAATAAAGAAAAACCAGTCACAGCTTTCAGCGTTTGTCAAATCAGAGAATAATAGTTGGTCATTAGACATTATTAAATATAAAACAGGAAGAAGTCTGATATTTAATTTAGATACTGAATTCCTAATAATTCTCAATAATATAAGACCCAGAAAACCAGTGAGGTGTCACATTTAAGAACCTGTTTTTAGAGGTTTTTTTTTCCTGAATAATGGAGATTATCCATCCATCCATCCATCCATTTTCTTCCACTTATCCGGGGCTGGGTTGAGGGAGCAGCAGCCTAAGCAGAGAAGCCCAGACCTCCCTCTCCCCAGCCGCCTCCACCAGCTCATCCAGGGGGACCCCAAGGCATTCCCAGGCCAGATATAAGAGATAAAATCTCTTCAGTGTGTCCTGGGTCTGTCCCGGGGCCTCCTCCTGGTAGGACATGCCCGGAACACCTCTCCCAAGAGGCGCCCAGGAGGCATCCTAGTCAGATGTCCGAGCCACCTCAACTGGCTGCACTCCTCACCCTATCTCTAAGGGCCACCCTTCAGAGGAAGCTCATTCACGATCTTATTCATTCGGTCACTACCCCGTGACCACAGGTGAGGGTAGGGATGTAGACTGACCGGTAAATCGACAGCTTCGTTTTCACGCTCAGCTCCCTCTTCACCACGACAGACCGGTGCAGCGTCCACATCACTGCAGACGTAGCCCCAATCCAGTGGAACGGTTCGCAGCTGAGTGTGAAGCGGCTGCCATAAGCACCTCTAAGTCTGAGGCCATGGTCCTCAGCTGGAAAAGGGTGGAGTGCCCACTCCAGCTCGGGGACAAGTTGCTGCCCCAGGTGGAGGAGTTCAAGTATCTCGGGGTCTTGTTCACACGTGACGGGAGAAGGAAGCGGGAGCTGGAGATTAATTTCATCTTAAACTAATCCTTTATTTGACTATATTGCTGCTCTACTCAAACAGCTCGGGGCGTAAATCCATAACCAGAACTGAAACTGAAAAAGCTTCATTAAAAAAACAAAAAAACATCCAGGACATCTTTCTTGATTTTTCAGATGGAAGTAAAACCACAGAAAATAGCTGCCATCAGTCTCGTGCAGCTCCTCCCTCCTTCGGTGTAAAGTAAAGATGTTTTCTTTGCAAATATAATGTGGGATCCCATTTTTCTTATCTAACACATAAGCAAAGCATTTTTTTTATTCCCGTCAGCACCTTTTGTTGACCATTTGAGCAAATCTTTGCTGGTAGAAGCAGATAAAAGCAAAACGCTCACATTAAATTATACATGCTGACAGAAAACGGTCAATACATCGATCCAGCACTCTCCTTCTCATTTAACAAAACGTGCTATCGGTTTTCATGCAAACACAATAACGTGTCTCCCGTGGCTCCTGCAATTTTCCAAACATTACCATCCCTAATTAGATTTGTACACAAAAACCCTCGAGCCTGTCTAAGTGACTGAAATCCGATCCCCGTCCCCCCGCTGCCTCTTCTGCTGTTGTTTGGCTCCTTGTTTGCGGCCTGTCATGTCTCGTTGCGATGTGTTGTCTTGTTTGTCTGCTGACCTGCTGCTCGGACCTGCTGTGCGACATGAATCAGACACTTCTGTTCCACGTTTGCTGTCACAAAAGAGGCAGAGCGCTGCACATCCCGGCCCAACCATTCGTGTGACATCTGTGTGCTCAGAAAAAAAATGCACACACACGTAACACACACACCTACCCATCGGTGATTGACGCACGCACACCAACACATGCCCTGTTTGACATGCAAGTGCGAGTCACGCATTCATGAGGACGGTTTCTGATTCACCACCAGGAGCTCATTCTCACATNCCCCCCCCCTCCACATCCTCTCAGATGTAAACAACTAAGAGGTGTTAGTGGACGGTCTGTCCGTGAACTCGTAGCCGACTGACTGAACGATGCGCTCCTCTTCCTCAGGCCGACAAGAAAGACCCCCAGGGCACCACGTCGGTGACGGGCTTCGAGGTGCTCCTGCAGAAGCAGCTGAAGGGTAAACAGCTGCAGAAGGAGATGGCCGAGTTCATCCACGAGAGGTAACAGCTCGGCCTCGCTGGAGAAAAGCAGTTTGTTGTCAGCAGATTTAATTAATTAACTTACAAGAGTGTCAGACACACAGCTGCTCAGGAGGCAAAAATAGTCCCAAAGCAAGAGCTGGAAAACCACATTTTTGTGTTATGAAGCTCAAGAAAGCAAGGATTACCAAGACTGTTAAAGGAAAAGTCTGATCATATTCTGTATTGTCTTGTAGCCTGTATTATTAGTATTCTTATCTATTTGAAGTCTGAAACCCGCTGCTGCCATCCACTGAATGGTTTGTATTAGTCTTTATTAATTCTATACACATTGGCCTCTTTATCAGGTCGTTATCACCTTATTAAATAGGGGTTGTTATAGGCAGTGTTTCCAGATTATTAGAGCAATGATTTTTTTTTTTTAAACCGAGGCTGGAGAGAGTGCAGAATCTGACGTAGCTATATTGAGCCATTCCATGAATAAATTCAAATATCAGAATATGAGGACATGTAACAGACGTGAGTCTGTTAGATGTTTGCAGTTTTTTGTGTTTGAACAACATCTTAGTATCAACCTGCATGATGCAAAAAGTCTACTTCAGTCTTGTTACGTACGGATTAGGATTATATCCAAGGTCAGACCAATACTTTCCAGTAATGTAACTGAGCACCTTATCCACACCTTCATTTTCTCCCGTCAGATTATTGCAACTCATTGTATTTGTGCCTGAATGATGCAGCATCAACAGTTAGCATAAAACACAGCAGCAGGACTCCTCACAAACACGGTCCTTGCAGAATTATTGCAGCTTCACACTCGCAGGAGCAAATGCAAGATTTTTATGAATTACTTTAAAATCCCAACATGGTGCGTTTCAACTTTACATCTCAGCTCAGCTGTTGACTGTTATCGCACATGCAGATATCGGACAATCATCTGCTGTTCCGGGTCCCTCGATCCAGGTTTAAAAACCCACCAGTTTTAGAATGACTTTAATGTTTTACTCCTCCTAATTTCTGTATTTGGCTGTTTATTATCATAACATGAATTCTGTGCACAAGATGATTTAACAACAAGGTTATTATAGTAACTAAAAATTAACTAAAAACTATGACTGGGTATGATAAAAAGTTTTTAGTTAACTGAAAAAAAAATTTAAACTGTAAAACATCTGGCTAACACTGTCTCATGTTGGACTCCACTCTGACTCTCTGCAGAGGTATAACATGAGGGTACGGCCCACCCCTATTTTAACTCCAGTTAATATCTCTGCAACACAATACATAGATGTGTTGGCCATAATGTCATAGCTGCTTCTTCACATTCTGTTGAGAGTTTTAATTAATTTTAGAAAGTTTTACACATTTTTTAACTAAACTACACCTCTTAAAAAATAAAACTAACCTAAAAACTAAAACTGAATCTTATTTTGCTTCTTCTGTCATAAAAGTTTATCAGAATTTATTAAAGAGTTTAAAATCACGATGATGTGTTTGAAAGCAAAAAATAAAACTTTTATTATGTTTACCACACGTAATCTACACAAAGTAAAGTTTAAAAATGAAGTTGCAGCTTAAAAGTTTCCCAGACGTCTTATGGTTTCACTCTTTAATTAGGGAGCTGCAGATCTCAACAGGGTATTTCCTGGCTCAAAATGAGCCTTTGGGAGGTTACCGTACACATTAGCACCACTAGCCCACATCGTCATTAAGGCCAAGAGTCTATGTTACCGTGTTTAAGAAAGGTTTGTGCTTTTTGCTGTTATTTCTGGGTATTTGACAAACAAAATGTCTTTCATGACGGGGTGCTCCTACTCAATCAGAACCAAGACGTCAGAAGCACCACAAATAACTTTTACATCCGATCTCACGCCTCCCTATATAATTAGCGCCACCTTAGCCAACAAAAGCTCCATTCACGTCCAGCTCTGAGTCGTGGGAAGTGGATGAGGAATCTTTTCTGAATATGCTTATAATTGACTCAAGACTCCCAAATCCTTCGGGAAGATTTCCATTCAGGGCTGACCTTTTCCGCTGTGTTTCTCCGGGTTGCTCAGCGCCTGCGAGAATCCTTGCATAAAGTCAAGGAATGGGCCTGGCGACCTTCTTTGGGTGACAGATTTACTCAGGTGTGAATGGTGAATGTCACAGAGGGCACAAACATGGCTGCTGGGGCCGAATGCCGGGGGCGAATACGAGTAAGTCTTATGATGAAGGCGAGAAGAGCCGCTCTGAAAATGAAGTGCAGGAGCTCAGCAGGACTGCTGATATATGAGGGTCAGAGTTGTGTGTGCTGTTTGGATTTTTCTTTAAGATTCCTGTCAGAAAAGTATCCGTGTTAAAGTATTTTCCTCCACTCCACTGAAGCCGTTTCTGTCCTCCCTTGAGCCAGGCAGCTGACAGTTCCTCATCTTGTTGTTTGTGTTTCAGGATAAAGATTGAGGAGGAATATGCCAAGAACCTCTCCAAGCTGTCTCTCAGCCCCCTGGCAGCACAGGAGGAAGGGTGAGTGCAGTAAATAGAAGCTGTGAGATGAATCAGTGAGTGCGGCTCGAAAAGCTTCTTCTGCAAAACAGGAGACGGTTTCAATAATCACCAGATGTGCTTCTAAAGATAGGCCGTTTTTAAAATAGATTCATCCTGTTTGTGTTTGATGCTCGTTTCCGAGACGACTCCTATCATCCTGTTTGTCTGTCGGAAAAATAACACGACAGCCTTTGAGCCAATCTCTGAAGCAGCGGGTAGAAAGAGAAAGGCTTGGTAGGGGAACAGTGAACTGCTTTCCAGATAGTTATAAAAGCTGTATTTAATTGAATTAGATGTAACCTGAAGTAAAATACTCTTAACTGCCACACCGACTGTGCAGCTGCCAACTACACTGACAAACCCCAAATACCTCCACACCTGCTTTGATTTCAGTTTGCACCGCTTTACTCTGCTCTCACCTCTGCTTGTATTGATTAGTTTGCTCAAAGGTCACAGGGGCAGCAGGAGGTCAAGCCAATTCTTCAAACACTCTCAGATCATTNCCCCCCCCCCATATCCCAACATGGAAAGTGGCAGCCCAAACATATACATAGAAAATAAACAATCAAATGTTTGTGGTTACACAACCTCAAAAATCATTTCTAAGGCTTAAAGAAGTGGACACATTCTGCTCATTTCCAGCTCCATGATTTTATTCTGGGATTCTACTAGAGGAGCTTTGCATGATTCATAGTTTAAAATAATCCATATTTATGTCATACTGGGACTTGGTGAAGCCACTTGGTTAAAACAAGCAGTTTTACCTCCTCTACCTTATGTCCACCCTCCATTCAAGCCAAGTTTCTTCTCACTGGCTGCTGACCTCCACTCTCAGTGACAGTATGAAGCCAAGTTTGAGCTTTCTTTCTACAAGTCTCGTCCACACACACCTTCATACAAGCGCTGTTTTTCTGTGCCTAAGCAATTTTCATCTGACATTCACGTGCTCGCACTCTGATGGATGCCTCGAGTGGAGCTCCCAGTTCAGTATTTTGCCCAAGGACACTTCGGCATGCAGTTTGGAGGAGCCAGAGATTGCACCAGCAACCTTCTGATTAGTAGGCTGCCCCCTTGACTTTCTGAGGCACAGCTGTCCCAAAAGAGTCAATGTTCTTACAGTTAAATAAAACCTAAAAAATAAGAATGACTAAAATAATATTGTGTACTTATAAAAGTAACTAAAAAAAGAAAAATGTACAAGAAATGTACTTTTACCTTCAGTTTGGTCAAGTTTGTTTATAGAGACTGGGATGTCCACACATCTGTCAGTCAAGTGTTTGTATTTAAATACCTGCTCTGACCTTCTGGATGACAAATGCAACCCTTTATTATAATTAATAAACAGCTAACACTGAAAGGAATAAAACTAAGCTACAATTAGCAAACACATTTTGGAAACGAATGAATGAGTTAAAAATTCTGAAGAAATTCTGAAGTTAAATTTTCCATAAAATAAAGTCTTTATGCTTTTTTTATGCCATTATAGCAGTAATTAAAATTATGCATCTTATATCTGTATCATTTGCACACTTCAGTGCCTTTGCTCTGTGAGTTTAACTTATTTCACACTGATGTTTCCTCAGGACTCTCGGAGAAGCGTGGACTCAGCTGAAGAAGAGTCTCCACGATGAAGCTGAAGTTCACCTCAAGTTCGCCAACAAGGTAAAATCTGCTCATATATACCAGTATTCGATTAATCAACACTATTATGGAGCTTGACAGAACAATGAAGATATTTTGTGTGTGCAACGGATCTTCTACGTTTTATTTTCAGTTTTCTGCACCTTGAGGTCAAGTGTCGAATGCTTTCAATCAGCTGTGGTAATGGATACTTGATCCGACCACATCCTGAGGTGACGGCTTTTGTTTACTTCAACCTCGCCTGTGTTGACCGCAGAAAATGACCCGTCTGTGAGTCTGATTACCGGTGATGCAGAAACAGCACAGTGGCTTCAGAGGCAGCCTTAAAAAAAGCAAAGGCAGCCTCAGAGCTGTTGTCTAATTAATTAGCTACGTATTCTGACAACCCCACCCCACCCCACCACCCACAGCTATGTAGGCCATTCCCTGCTCCAGCAGGGCGCCATGCTTTGTTGTTGTGGGTGGAGGTAAAGAATAGCCAGGCGGAGGAATGAGGAGTCTTATCAAGCTTGCAGAAGCCACAACTTGTTTATCTCTCCAAGTTTTAAATAAGCTACAGTTCAGCAGTAGCTTCTAGCTTTGGCATTTGCACCAGATTAGCATTCAGCATGCAGAGCCAACAGCTCTGACAGGCAGCTCGCAGTTTACTGAGTGTCATTAAAAACAAAAGAAACGGGCTGAGAGAACGAGAAAACAGACACTATGACTGTGATTGTCTCTGTTTATGACCATGGGTCAGAACAGGAATCAGGCTTTATTAGCAGTGACACCCATTCAGCTGCACTTTTCCATAGTCAGTGTAATAAAGCTCCAAGTGAAATGCACTGTCAACAGATGCATTGATTTTAAGGTGCCTACAAACTACACAGGTTTTTTTTAAGTCCACTCAAGCCACACTTCTGGAATATGGACCTAATAAACAAAGATGGGTGATTGATTTTGATGCAGTGGTGTGTGTACCCATGCTACACACAAGGCTACACACCCTGTCAAAATTAACCAAAGAATTGAAGCATTTGAATGGTGCATCAGGTCTCCAATACGATGCCACAAAAGCACTGTCAGACCCAAGCATTGGGAGTTAGCTGCTACCATTAAGCTGCTTCTCGTTCCAATTAAAGGTACAGTGTGGAAAATTTCACCGCTAGACGTCAATAGATTGCAGATCGCAATCAACTGAGTTCTATTTCCTTACCCCTCCCAGTTCGAGTGCATAATCCTAGCTACTGATTAGACAAACAGAAAAAATGAGGCAAAATTTTTCCTTTTTCAAACTCCACGTGTCAAAATGAATTACCTGCTGAGCACAAAGCAGGCGACTTCTGTGTCACTTTTAAAATCCTTCTCTCTCTGCAACTCCTTCAATCTGGGAAAGGCTACTCTGCCAGTATTTACCCTCGCTTTATCCCGACACCAGTCGCGTTGTCTCTTACCTTCTTCTTTGGTGAAGGGGACCCCTTCTCAGATGATAAAACATAGGTGTGATTCTTCATATCTTGAGTCTGAAGGTGTGAGTTAAAATTTGCCTACAAGTTCTCTTCTCCTCTGCATGTGGCCGTCTCCGGCCACACACACGAAATATAATCAGGTGGAACAGCGACGCCCATCTCGGCACTGTCAGAAGGAAACCACACTCTGCTTCGAAGCTGGAGCCAGCTTTTGGAGCCTACATGATGAGGCTAAATGCTTCCATCTAGCCTGATAACACCCATCTGTTTTCTTCTGCTTATCCAAACTTGGGTTGAAGTGGCAACAGGCTAAGCAGGGTATTCCAGATGTCCCTTTGGGGATGCCGAGGTGCCTCAGACATGATATTTAATCTCTCCAGTGAATTCAGGGTCAACCCGAGGATCAGCTGGACATGTCCCCAAAAAAATGATGGGAGACATCCTGATCAGATGCCCAGACCACCTCAATTGGCCTCAACACAGAGGAGAAAGAGGCTTTGGAGAAATTCATTGAAACACACACAGTGCTGCAATCTTAAACTCCATGAATTTAGTATGTTAGATTATTTTACAATCTTCTTTCCAGAAGACCCAAGACTTTGGTTAAAAAAAAAATAAAAATTTAAAACTAGAAAATGAACCATTCATTCGATGCCCTGAACTGAAAAATTTACTTACATAAAACAATCCGCTTACTGTAAATGTCTCATCAGCTTTTAAATGAGGAAACATCACACATGGAGACACGCAGAGTGCTTTACATTCATCAAAGTTAAACTTTAAAACCTTTTCTAGGACAGACGCATCACTGAATGATGAAAATAAGCTAATGTTTCTGATTTTTCATATTTCAGTACAGACTCATTACAGTTACACGCTCTAAGATTTATGAGCCTAATTCTGCCTTCTAATTCGTTTTTCTTTTAGGACATCTTGTGTGGTGCAGATTTTGCCTGCAGAGAAAGAAATTGACATTTAAAGTTTTCATATTTCTGGTTTTTATCTGCCTATTTACATTTTTTAACCTCAGTTTGACGATGACTAGAGCTGCAAACTGCATGCTGAATTAGTCTGATTTTTGTCCTGTTTACTTTAAATTTGCTGGTTTGTTTTCACAGCTCCACACGGAGGTAGAGAAACCCTTGCTGACGTTCAGAGGCGACAACTTTAAGAAAGACCTGAAGAAGTACGACCACCACATCGCCGACCTCAGGAAGCAGCTGGCCAGCCGCTACGCCAGCGTGGAGAAGGTATGTGGAGATACTGACACTGACATGTGCACAAATGCCCAGCAAAGCTTCGCGCAGACGAGTGTTTGTTTGAATCGGAGTGATGACATAATGATAGCAGCTCCGGTACCTCCTACGCTCGGCCCTTCATGGCAGTCAGTGTTTTGTTGCTGCTTCCCACCTGCTGTATCAGCTCATGAATGGATGTGGATTCTGTCTTCCTTCACTTTTATTTTTGTGGCATGTTGTGGTGGGTGGCAGCAATATGTGAACACTGTGTTTTCACTGCCAGAAGAGCTAGAAGCAGAGCCAGCAGCCTCGCTTTGTTGGCGTTTGTTCATGCACCGTCATTTCTACTAGAGAGTTAGGCAGTCTTTTGGTGTTTCCATTAAGACCGTCTTATTAGTACAACACATAACATGGGTGCAAAATTAATTATTATCTGCATTTAGTAAGTCATTTTTAATCTGTTTTTATTTTGCTGTGTTGAAGTTATTTAATATGGCAAAATGAGGCAACGCCATGTCGGTCGGCCTCAGAGTGCTTTTGGCGGCTCGGGATGGGGAAGCAGCTTCCTGTCCACGCTGTTTATGGTGGGCATGAGGTTCAGCTGACCTCAGCTGAGGACATAGTTGGCTGGTGGATGGGATGCTTCTCCTCAAAGCCACTGACACACCTTCTGTAGTGGAAGCAGAGTTTGAATGCCCTGAGTATCTGAAGGCTCTGGATGCTGTGGGGCTGTTGTGGTTGATGCCTCTGCAATATTGCGTGGAAGTCTTTTGGATTGGTGGTTCCCCTCTTCAAGAAGGGGGATTGGACAGTGTGCTCCAACTTGAGGTGGATCGCACTACTAAGCCTCCCCACGAAGCTCTATGCCAGGGTGCTGGAGAGGAAAGTTCGTCCATTCTTTGAACTTTGGATTCAAGAGAAATGATACGGTGTTCGTCCTGGTTGTGTAGGAGTTTGCCCAACCAGTCTACATGTGTTTTGTTGACTTGGAGAAGGCGACTGCATCCCTCAGGGTATCCTATCGGGGGGCTTTGGAAGTTGGGGTATTGGGCCTGTTGTTGTGGTCTATCTGTTCCCTATACAATTGTTTTTGAGAGCTTGGTCCGTATTGCTGGTAGTAAGTCAGACTCGTTCTAATTGGGTGTTGGACTGCACCAGGGCTGCCCTTTGACACTGATTCTGTTCATAATTTTATGGACAGGATTTCTATGGAGGGTGTCGGGGTCGGTGGCCTCAGGATGTCATTTCTGCTTTTTGCAGATTGTTGAGCAATGACCGCCAACTTGCACCGGGGCAATCTGCAGCCAAGTGTAAAGCAGCTAGGATGAGAATTAGCACCTCAAAGCCTCAGAAAAGGGTGAAGTGTTGACTCCAGGTATCGCTGAGTCCTGTTCACGAGTGGGGGGAGAGTGGAGGGGGAGATTGACACATGGATTGGTGCAGCGTCTGCAGTGATGCAAATGCTGCACCGGTCTGTTGCGGTGAAGAGAGAGCTGAGCATGAAAGCGAAGCCGACGATTTACTGTTCAATCTACGATCACACCCTCACCTATGATCACGAGCTCTGGGTAGTGACCAAAAAAATGAGATCCTAGATACAAGCGGCAGAAATAAGCTTCCCCTGAAGAGTGTTTGGGCTCCCCGTTAGAGATAGGTTGAGGAGTTCAGTCATTCAGTACAGACTCAGAGTAGAGGTGTTGCTCCTCCACATCAAAAGCAGGCAGTTGAGGTGGTTCAGGCATCTGACCAGGATACCTACTGGGCATGTCCCACTGGGAGGAAGCCCTGGGGCATACCCAGGACCCATCTCTTGGCTGGCTTGAGAACACCTTGGTATCCCCCAGAAGAGCTGTAGGAGGTAGCCAAGGAGAGGGAGGTCTGGGCATCACTGCTTAGACTGCTGCCCCTGTGACCCGGACTGGATAAGCAGGATAAGCAGGAGAAGATAGATGGATAGACTTATTTAGCCCTTCCCCTTTATGTAGCCAATTTAGTGTATTATATTCAACTTTTTACATACTTTTCCACACTAAGGTCCTGCACTGTTTTTCAGTAGAGATTAACTGAGAAACATAGCCATCAGATTTATATACTAATAAAATAACTGTTTAGTTCATTTATCTTTGTATTATGAGGCAGAATATTAACATAGATTTGTGTTTTAATTGAGTATTTTTGGGTGTTTCCGATCTGAACACGGATGAAACTGAACAAATACAGTGGTGTGAAAAAGTGTTTGCCCCCTTCCTCATTTCCTGTTTTTTTGCATGTTTGTCACACTTAAGTGTTTCGGAACATCAAACCAATTT
>JASGAU010387908.1:0-12414 GCA_030220045.1 Australoheros facetus
TAATAAAGACTGATTGATCATTTTTAAGATAGAAGCATCAATAATTGGAAAGACTTCTTTGAACAGTCTAGTAGGAATGGGATCTAATAAACATGTTGATAGTTAGCAGAGGAAACACCAAAGCATCCTTTATGACAGGAGAGGAGGGAATGATATCCCATAATTCATGCTCCATCATGGAAAAGGTCAGATGAGTGATGGCGATTATTGAGATGTTCATCAACAGCGGGACTCCCATAATGTGCTCACAGGATCTGAGTGATCGCTGAACCTCACGTGGGTGAACAGGTCAAGTTGGCCCTTCACAAGCAACAGATTAATAATTGAATCGATAATAATTAATTTAAATCCAGATTATGAACTAGAGTAAGTGATCAGAGTGTTTCAGGTTCTGTATAATTCAGTCTGCAAACAGCTAACAGTTGAAATTTTCAACACCAGGCAATCAGTCGCTATCTAGAACCGTGCTCACCTACAGGTGTAAGCTCAGGCCAGGTAAAAACTCCACAAACACTATTCTCCCTCCTCTTAAATGTTGGTACCACCCTGAGAGCAGGGGGTGCTGCTGCAGTTTCACAGGTATTTACATTCAGTCCGGTTATTGATTATTGATCACTAATTATAAATCTGAAGCCCTTATAGCCTAAAGCTTAAAGGACTCCGTTTCTTTACATGAAGCAGCCAGATGAACAATTAGTGTTTATCCCCTACATCTTTCGGAAGTTTCTCCCTGTTAAAAAAGGAGTTTTTCCTTTCCACTGTTCCCAAGTGCTTGCCCACAGAGGATCGTTTTGACTGCTGGGTTTTCTCTGTAATTATTGTAGGGTCTTTACCTTACAATATAAGGCACCTTGAGGCGACTGTTTGTTGTGATTTGGTGCTATATAAATAAAATTGAACTGAAATTAGCGAGTGAAGCTAACAGCGTCAGTAAACGCCGCACAGTCCGCGGATCGTGAACGTCTCACGGTGAAGCTGCACGCTGAATAAAAAAAAAATATATAAAATAAAAGTAAAACTTTAAACTCACCATTTTCTTCTGCTGCTGCTTCTACTGCCCGCAGCTGCGCATTTCCGGCTTTATCAGAGAGCCTCACGTGACTGCTGAGGCCTTTCAGCGCTGTCGGGCAAACCGTGAAACAGGAACAGAATAGAATAGAATAGAATAGAATAGAATAGAATAGAATAGAATAGAATGCCTTTATTGTCATTATACAGGATGTACAATGAGATTGGAGGGCCACTCCTGTTCAGTGCCATGCAGTAGAAAGTCAAACTTTCTAAAATATAAATTAGAACTTCTAAAAATATACAGAAAATAAAATCTATAAAAATACAGAAAATAAGAGAATGTATAAAATATATACGTTGTAAAAATAAAATAAGTGTATACATACTATAATTCAATTCAATTTTATATATATGTATAATGAAGATGTGAGTATTGCACTTGAATTAATATTGGATATTATTATGTGTAATAATATAGGGGTGATAGATATTGTTCAGTATGAATAATATAATATTGCACGGTTAGAGTTCTTATTCCGACAAGAACAAGAGCTGAACAAGAACCGGAACAGAACACACACACACACACAGTTTGAATCCGGTGTGTATTGACGGTCCCTGTTTGTTCCGATTATCACAGGAAATAAAAATTGCCACTTGTGACGTTATAGGAACATTTGGATTTACACTGAACAAGTGAAGGCAGCACCCTGCCGACTAAACATGACGTCACCTATAATTCCGATAAACATTAAAATAAAAATAATAAAGCACAAATTGGAGGCGTTTACTAAAATAAATGATCGATCGTCAATAGTTAATCAATTTCTATTAATTTTAGTTTAATTTATTTATTAATTTTTCGATTCTTCCGAGCGGCAGGGGGCACTAAAGGAAAGCGGAAGTGCGGCTCAGCTGACTCCCTCACGTGACCTGCGGACCGTGTCCCGTGACGCTGAGTGTTTCTCCGTGAATCTCACCTGCAGCTCCGTGATGGCCGGCCGCGGGAAACTAATCGCTGTGATCGGGGACGAGGACACGTGCACGGGCTTCCTGCTCGGCGGGATCGGGGAACTGAACAAGAACCGGAAGCCAAACTTCTTGGTGGTGGAGAAGGACACGAGCATCACGGAGATCGAGGAGACGTTCAAGTAAGATGGAGTCCACCCCCCACACCCACACAGATATACCAGAGTCGTTAAATCAGCTGATTTAACGCCCTTAAAGGCCCCCGTGGTCGTCTGGGATCAAAGGTCAGATCAGTTTGGAAAAGGATTCGGACAGCAGCAGACGATAACACCGGCCAGTGACCTCATAAAGACCGGCCTGCTCTAAGATAACAGGCCGGCCATTATTTTGGTGAAAATCTGAATGGACTCTGGTGTGTTTGGGCCTGTGGCGCGAATCTGAAGCCAAATTCTGTCCAATAACCAGTGTGGGGCACTAATAATCAATAAGTCTATCTATTAATCCTTCTCTCAACATGAACTAAACCGAGCATCTTAAATTTAGACAGACTTCAGTCTGTTTCTGTCTCTGGATTCCTCAACCAGACTCCATTCAGCATCAGTGTAGCTTCAGTCTGTTAGACTCCATTAAATGTTTCTCGTGCAGTTTTAAGACTCAGGTTGGAGCTGCTGCAAAATCCTGGTTCAGAGCAGTTATCAATAAATAATAAATCAGTGACTTGTTAAAAATCACTGAAAGTAAGAAAAAAATCAGCAAATGAGGCATGGTAGCCCTCAGACCAGACCCCATTCAAAAACCAGAGCATTATATTAAATCTTTGTGAGTTTATATGAAATCAGCATTTAGACTGAAGAATTTAAATATTATCAGCACACATTTATTTACATAAATTTTTTTTGTTTAATTGTTCACTTTTATTCATTATCTGGTGGTTTGGTGTTTGTCGGTCAGTTAACCCTGGTTTGGATTTATGGCCTCGTGCTGTGTGACTCACACCACACTCACATTCAAAAATCAGCTGATTTAAATGGTCACTGTTGTGGTTAGAAACGTTTAGATATCATGAAACAAACCAGCTATTGGAGATTTTCTGGTTTGTTTAAACATCAGCATTTTTTATTTAATCTTGAATGTTTTCTGTTGTTTTATAAAAATAAATCACATTTCCTGTGTGTCTGAATTTTAATCCTTTTAGTGACAAATCAGTAATTCCTGCATTCTCTGCTGTCATTGAACTGATCTGTAAATATCCTTTACATCCAAACTGCTGTGATCCTTTAGAGTGATAATAAGTTAACAGCAGAGGTGTTAAATTGAAAGGAGTCTGGTGTGTTTGCGTCCGATCTGGAACTCAGTGAGAAATGTTGAGATTCTCAGAAACGCTTTGTCATTATTTATTTATTTTTTTAAGGCCTCAGCTGGTTCTGAGGACGTTAAATTGTGACTGGATTTTGGTGTGGCAGACTAATGCAGTCGTCTTCTTCTCTGCAGGAGCTTTCTGGCGCGTAACGACATCGGCATCATCCTGATTAACCAGTTCATTGCAGAGATGATCCGGCACGCCATCGACGCCCACATGCAGTCAATCCCAGCTGTGCTGGAGATCCCATCCAAAGAGCACCCGTACGACGCATCGAAGGACTCCATCCTGCGCCGCGCCAAGGGCATGTTCTCTGCTGACGATTTCCGATAAACAGCGTGTTCACGCCCGTGCAGCTGGCAGATATGTCTAGATGTTTTGCTGTGATGTTTCCTCTTTTGTTTCCAGGAAGTGATGTGACCGTGTGACAATTTTTAGACCAAACCTGCCTGAGTTACGTGATCTCTTACCTCCTCCCAGGTGTTTGTTCCAGATGTGTTAACTTATAAACGTGAACAGATGTGGTAATAAATTAATTTAAAAAGTTGTTGTTTAAAGTTTTTCTGGTTTAATATAATACATGTCACAGACCTGACAAGGTAACACCTACTTCCTGTTTCCAGCCTCAGGTGTGATGAGCTCTTAAAGTTTAAACATGAGCAGGGTTAGTCAGGAGCAGATCATCAGCCATGTGAGCATCTAAATTCATCCACAAACTCTTCAGAGCGCCACACAGAGACCTCCTCCTGGTCTCTGTGTGGCGGATCAGTCAGGAGCTTTCAGGACATCCTGAAAATGTCAGTGATGTCAGGAGAATATACGAGAACATCTGTCAGATACAGCAGCAGATGCAGGAAACACAGACATTAAAGTATTCTGAATGACACATTAATTGGTCATAAATCACTTGGTAATTTAAGGGTAATGACACTGAAAGAAGCAGAGGAAGAAGCACGTGTGATGTCAGCCAATAGAAACGATGTTTGTGTCTGAGGGTGTGGCGCTGGTCAACGTAGAATGAACGAATGAATGAATGCCTTTATTAGTCCCACAATGGGGAAATTACAGTTAACAGAACACCCATCCAAGAAATATAAACACAGAGACAAACACATACNGTGTCTGAGGTCTTTAATGTGACTTTCATAATAAAGTTTTCTGCTTGGTCTTAGTTTTAATTATAAGCCTTGTTTCTTCTTTGTTGGTGTTGCTCAATGGAGGCTTCAATGGTGGTTCGAACATTTGGTCTCACTGTGGAGGTCCGGTGAATATTCTCAGATCAGGCTTCAGTGTCCAAAGAGCCGCTTCTGATCAGAAAAATCTCAGCCTCATAACGAAGGAGACAGTTTGTTTGGCCTAAAGGAGCCAATCAGCATCACTGATGTGAGAAATTCAAACTGATGGAACATTTTCATCACAGTTAAACCTCATTTTTGTTTTATTAATGAAACACTAAAATAATGAAAACTGTTTTTAGTGTGAAGCAGATTAAAATCAGCAGGTTCAAACAGCAGTTACAGAGCAGCTGCTTCGCGTCCTGATTATTTGAGTCAATGCAAATCAGTCAGACTGATAATAAAACAACCTGAAGTCCAGCTGATCAATCAGATGGTGAAGCAGCAGCAAACAGACATGTCTCTTAAACTCTTTGTTTTCCTTTATTTGGATTTGATTCACAGCTTGGGTCCCTCAGGATAAGGAAACAGTTGATGGGCGATGACAGTTTCCAGCAGTCTGAGTAAAGTCAAAACTCTCCACACTGACTTTCTGATTACATCAGGTTTCACATTAAGATTTAAGAAGACTACTTCCTGTCACAGGGAGGACAAACAACATCACCTTGGATCTGATGTTTTCCCAGAGTTCAGCTCTGTGACCTTCATGTTCCTGCAGATAAAACATGAAACACAAACAGAATCATGTTGACGTTGTCACATCACAGAGCACTTTAACCATTTAGAACCCGTGTGGAAACATTTCAGCGGGTAACTTCATCCATCCATCTGTCCGTCCGTCCAGTTCCGGGTCCAGAGCCTATCCCAGCTGACCTGTCCAGGTTTCATTTACATCAGAACTGAAAAAAAATTCACCTGAAAGGGCTCATTCAGACCTGTTCTCACATGGAGGTGAAGCCTGACTGCGCGCGTGTGTGCGCGCGTGTGCACACACACACACACACACACAGGTCCCTGCTCTCTTCTCACTTGTTAGTTTCACAGGAAGCAGGTGACCACGTGAATACCTTAGTTTTCACCTGCAGGTACCACTGAGGTTTAATGACGCTTCCCCACAGAAACTGAAAACTGTTTTCTCTGAGCATGATGACATCACAGCGACATCACTACGTGTGAACCAATGGTCTCTCCCACCTGAACAGCAAACAGTGCCGAGGTCGAGCTGCTGATATCACCAACTGTAAATATTGAAACAACACTGACGAGTCTCATCACTCTCCTGATGACCATCACACAACCTTCAGGTGACCATCAGCTGTCAATCAGGTGACCTTCAGCCATGGCAACAATGCCGACACATTTCTGTGTAAACATCAAGTAGGTTTTAAATGCAGTGCGATGCCTTCACAGTCACTTTGTCCATCTGCCCATCTGAGGAGGATGAAGATTCTCTCTGCTGCTCTACCCCAGATGATGACGATGATGATGATGATGATGTTGATGGTCTGTGTGTTCGGGGGGCCTCTTCCTGCTCCGTGTGGACGCCTCAGGTGAGGTCCAGGTGACAGCCGGGCTTCCTGTTTGTGCCTGCTGATCACAGACATTTCCTGCTTCTGTTCACAGATGTGATGTGAATGTTTCAAATCCTCACCTGCCCGCCGACCGCAATAACTCCACCAGGTGAGTCTAAGAGAAACACCTGGAGCTGCAGGGGATTCTGGGTGCTCTCCCAACCTGTTAGAAAATTTAAAGTACCCTCAGGTATGAATGTGTCATTATGATGTCATCATATGAAACTACATCCATGTAAGCTGTCAGGCTTCTTCTAGTCTTAATTTATTTGACACTTCTGTTGTAAAGTAATCACATTACTCGGCACAGTAAATGTTACTTTTACTGAAGCTGCTGATTGACTGATGGTCAAGACCATTTCCTGTTCCAGATTCATGGCTCTTCAGGACATTATGTTGACACTGGTCAACCACACGTGGTCAGGAACAGACACACCTGTGAACCATCTTCAGTTTAGCGACACAACTTTAATGAGGGCCATACTGTCTAAAGTTTTGTTTCTGTCAGGAGTGCAGCGGGGAACATTCTGGAGAACGACGCAGGAAACAGCACGGAGAACAGGGTGGGGAACACAACACTCTTCACTTTGTGAGTAACCTCAGGTGTGATGTTAAATAGAGTTAAAGGTGTGAATCAGGTTCAGAGCGCCTCTGATTGTTTTCTAGGATTATTCTTCATCTGGACCACTTGTAAGACTCTGACATGCACTAAACTGCACCCCACACCGGTGTAAACAGGTGCTCTCTGCTTACACCAGCAGGTGGAGCCAGAAAAAAAAGAGCCAACGACTCTTTCAAGAATCTTTGAGAGAAAAGGAAGGTTGGAGATTGGCCTATAATTAGCTAAGACAGCTGGGTCAGTGATGGCTTTTTAAGTAGTGGTTTAATTAGAGCCACCTTAAAAGCCTGTGGTACATAGCCAACTAATAAAGACAGATTGATCATATTTAAGATTGAAACATTAATTAATTGAAGCACTTCTTTGATCAGTGTTGTAGGAATTATTAACGCTAACTCAGAAAGATTGATCAGAGTCTCAGTAAATATATGCAGTTATTAAAGGTGCTGTTGTTCAGTCCATCAATCAATTAATCACCTGTACCTGTACAGTTTGAGGTATGGGATCTCGTCTGCTCGCTGTGTCCTGCCTACCTGTGGGACGGCAAACCTTGGCTCCGCCATGCAAGTTGGAGACGAGCAGGCTGGCAGTGCCACCAGAGACCCCCACGGTCCTGGGAAGAAGTGAAGCAGGAGGCACCTATTAGACTTTCATCTTCATCATCATCTCCACCTCATATTATGTGAGAGGAAAACACAAAAAAGCCTAAACTTGAACTACCCAAAGATGAGTTAACTATGATTCCCAAGATGCATTTCACAACACAGAGCTGCACATGTCACCACAGATGCAAACCAAAGAGAATCACCTGAAGCTTAACCTCTGAGTTGCTTCATACTCATTTGTTTGACTACAGGTCAGACATGAGTCTGAACTGTGGTCACATGATCCCGCAGAGTCACATGATTTTGTAGAGTGAATCTGTAACCTTCAGCTTCCCATTGTCTGAATTTACATCTCATGCTTTTATTATGAAGGAGCCTGTCCATGTGACCACAATGTCACCTGTTGAGTCTTCCTCTGTTGTCTTTATTTTTATTTAAAGAAATGTCACGTGTCAGTTTGTGTCATTGGCATCAGAGACAGAAATATAAAATAATAAAGGTATTGATTAATAAAGTTTATTGGTGTGTATATGGAACTGATCAGATTCACACTGAGCATGTTCATACCTGTAAACATGACACTCATGTTATTTAAATGAAAGAAAATTTGTTTCCAACAAATACGTTTTATGATGGAAGAGGTCACAGAATGACGTTGCAGGTGTTTGAACACCTGAAACTCCCCCTGCTGGGTTGGCATTTGTCACTGCAGGCACAGGTGGAAAGGTCAGAGGTCAAGTACTCTTCTACAGCAGAGAAGTTGCCTCAGAGTTGCTCAGAGATTCTGTGCAGGAGGGCAGTCATGTATGAGCCAGACTGCCCTCCTCTAAAAAACAACCTCATAGGTTATTTGTAGAGATGGTTTTAAAATGAAGCAACCTTTAGCAGTCAACAGAAACTGCTCGAGAACCCTCCTGTTTAAAAATTGCTTCCTCATTAACATAATTTAGTTACCACAACTTCCAATTATACACAGCACATGAAATTCTTAATATTCAACCACAGAAATTACATCAGGCAGTGCATCATTCTTTATTTTACAGTTTGGGATTCTAAGTAAAATAGAATTAAAAATCAGAATTTGAGTGGCCGTAACACTGCGCATGCCTGGGTGGTGGGATTAGCTACCTTTGTTTCCATCCATCCATCCATTTTTTCTGCTTATCTGGGACCGGGTTGTGGGGGCAGCAGCCTAAGCAGAGACGCCCAGACCTCCCTCTCCACATCCACCTCCAGCTCATCCAGGAAGATCCCAGGGCGTTCCCAGGCCAGCTGAGAGATATAATCTTTCCAGCATGTCCTGGGTCTGTCCCGGAACCTCCTCCCAGAGCCTCCTCCTGGTGGGACATGCCTGTGACATGTCTGTTAGTCGAACCTCGGCTTTGTTTTCTTACTGCAGATTTTCTTGCCACTTTCTTGGTAAATTACGTTTGAGCTTTTGGTGCATGCTAAACTTTCTGTAATAAATGTACCTATGTGCACATTGTGAATACGACTATTTAAAAACCATCATGTTGGCTGTTATTTGTTATTCAAAAACTAATGGCAGTTTGTTAATGTCTGTACAGACTTGTTTAAGTTTTATATAAATTATTTTTACTCAAACTGCAAAGAAAATAACACTAAGCAAACCACTGTGAATCAAACGAACAAAATAACCAAACCTTAAGTTATTTAACTTTAAAGTGCAATATTTCAGATTAATTATATTTAATTTACATTTTTTACAGAAAAAAAAGATGCTGCGGAAGAGAGCCAGAGATTAACAATTAATGATTAAATGCAGAGTGGAGTATAAACAGAGTAAAAGAGGTGAATGAAAACAAACTGTGCATTATGGGATCTGAATTTAGAAGCAGGAAATTAGAGGTCATCCAGGCCTTAATGTCTGTTTAACTGTTAACTTCACCAAATCCATCAGTTAAAAATCACAATACAGAAATTGTTCCAACCATCAAACTGACGCAGTGATATGCTAAACATTGACAAGATTACATGACAATAATACAATATTTTTTCCGGGGTGGCCAACAACAAACAGGTGTTAATGAGTCATGGCAGTATACAACTGACCCGGTGGCTACGCTAGGCTAATACCGAAGGCAAACAATCCAGCAGTAAAGTCTCATATTAAAGTCTCTGCCTTCCCGACTGCCTCTCTGCTTGTTTGTAGATGTATCCGGCTCTGCACAGGTTTGCCACCCGAGTGGATCACTGTTCAAAAGTGACACTGAATATGGCAGACTGTTTTAACATAAAATCAGTTTGTCTGACTATCCGTAATTACATTTCAGAGATCTAAAACTACATTTTGACTATCCAGAATGGTAATTTAAGATATCCACAATTACATTCTGACTAGTAAGAATAATAAATCAAGATATCTTCAATTACATTTTGACGAGTCAAAATTCCTTTCAAGATATCTCAAATGACGTCACCAGATTAGTCATTTGACAGGTCACACACCTGACTAGTCAAAATTACGTTTTAGATATCTGAATTTAATGATTGCATGTAAGCCCCCTTGTGCTGTACTGAACTGTCCAAACAATTGCCTGTGTAGAATTTCAGGTGGCTGCAGTGGTGCTGGCTGTTGTGGACAAAATTGTAATAAAATACAACAATATATACTAAGAGCTCCTCAGTGTGCAGAGAGTGTGAGAATTGTGTACTTAAAGACTGCTTCAGAAATCTGCACAGAATCTCTGATTTTATGGCAGGCTGTTTTAACAAACTGCCTTATAAACATTCTGCTAAAATGCTCCGTAATTCAATATATCTCAAACGTCATTCTGACTAGTCAGAATGTTAATTTAAGATATCTGAAATAGAAAAGCAGTCTAATTCAAGATATCTGTAATTCATTTGGCGATATCTTAAAAGGCATTTTGACTAGTCAAAATTACAGTTCTAGATATCTCTAATGTAGTTTTGCCTACTCCTCCGTGAATCGCTGCCTTATCATGGTGGAGGGGTTTGTGTGTCCCCGTGATCCCAGTAGCTATGTTGCCCAGGGGCTTGTCCCCCTGGTAGGGTCTCCCATGGCAAACTGGTCCTGGGTGAGGGTCCAGACAAAGAGCGGTTCAGAAGACCCCTATGTTTGTAACAGCAAGGGAACAGTTTACCCTGCCTGGGATAGGGTTTCTGGGGCCCCACCCTGGATCCAGGCCTGGGGACGGAGCTCAAGGGAGAGCTTCTGGTGGCCGGGTATTGGCCCGTGGTGCTCAGCCGGGCGCAGCCCGAATAGGTTACATGGGCCTGCCCTCCTGTAGGCCCACCACCCACAGGAGGCATCGTAGGAGTTGGGTGCAGTGTGTGTCGGGCGGTGGCCGAGGGCGGAGGCCCTGGCGGACTGACCCCCGGCTATCGAGACTGGCTATTGGGACATGGAATGTCACCTCTCTGGTGGGGAAGGAGCCTGAGCTAGTGCGTGAGGTTGAGAGTTACCAGCTAGATATAGTTGGGCTCACCTCAACGCATGGCCTGGGCTCTGGAACAAGTCTCCTGGAGAAGGGCTGGACTCCGTTCCAGTCTGGAGTTGCCCTCGTGAGAGGCGGTGAGCTAGGGTGGGTATTCTTGTATCCCCCCGGCTTGCTGCCTGTACGTTGGAGTTTTCACGGGTGGACGAGAGGGTTGTTTCCCTGCACCTTTGGGCTGGGGAACGGGTCCTGACTGTTGTTTGCGCTTTAAGTTATTCTTTTGACATTTCGCTTAACCCCTTAATTGGAGGGGAAGGCTAAATGTCAAAAAACTTAAAGGGCCAAATTGTATGTTATTTTTTACATCAATTCGCGGACCGGAAGTAGGCTCTATAGGCAGTAAGACCATCGTCTTACTGCCTATAGAGCCCTAACCCCTAACCCTTCTAACGTCCCTGTGAAGAATAGTTTACTTTACTTTACTTTCACAACCCAGGCTTTCTGCCTCATCCTCAGCAGGGTTCCAGCAACCCCATCATGTGCAGCATTGTGTGCTTCTCGACCCACCAGTGTTGACACCCAGGCATCATAAGGTATGATGTGAACTGCAGCTCTGTCCTCTCTAAATAACTGTATCCTACCACCACAGACCCATAACCCAGACTCTTTTTTTTTTTAGCCTGTCATGTCTGGCAGATCTTGCAAGCAGAACTGTAATCTGAATGCATTGTTGTGCCAAACATATTTGCTATTTCAAGGTGAGCTCTATAGGTTCTCTATAGGCTTCTCTTGTTAGTGCGTGATCCTTTATTTTATTTGAGTTATTTTTAACATACTGTGTGACAAATTTTGCAATAGCTGACAGGCTTAGGAAAAAGAAAAGAAAAAGGGAGAGAGAAAGAGAGAGGGGGAAAAAGAGAATAGAGAGAAAATTTTTAAAAAAATAGGAAAGAGCACAAGTAAATAAACCAAATAATTAATCACTTGTTAAACATAAAAGATACTGACAATAACATAAAAGATACTGACAATATAACCCAGACTCTTTGTCTCGATAAACCACCAGTCTGTCTGTGGTAGTGCTGGGAAAGGTGACACCCTCCTGGGCAGCAAGGAAAATGTCTCTCAAAAAACTTAAAGGGCCAAATTCTCGTTCACAGACATCCCAGCACAGAGCTAGACCTCTGCACCAGTTTGTCGATCCTGCTCCTGTCCCTTTCGGTGCATCCACCCCCCCAGCAGACCACTGCATAGAAAAGGGCAGATGCTACCACTGAGTCATAAAAAGTCTTTAACAGAGTCCTGCAGACACAGAAGGACCTCAGTCTCCTCAACAGGTGGAGTCGACTCTGGCCCTTCTTATACAGGATGTCTGTGTTATTAGTCCAGTCCAGCTTGTTATTGAGGTGATTACCCAGGTACTTGTAAGAGACCACTGTCTCCATGTCCTTTACCTGGATGTTCACCGGTGCTGTAGGAGGTGGCTTCCTCCTGAAGTCTATGACCATCTCCTTCATCTTGCTGGCCTTGATTTGGACGGTGTTGGTCTCACACCAGCCAACAAAGTCACTGATGACCCCCCTTCAATTCAATTCAATTCAATTCAATTTTATTTATATAGTGCCAAATCACAACAAACAGTCGCCTCAAGGCGCTTTGTATTGTGGGTAAAGACCCTACAA
>JASGAU010387913.1:0-15840 GCA_030220045.1 Australoheros facetus
ACACAGGGCCATGATGGTTTGGATTTTTTTTCACCTTTACTAATAAACACCTTCATTTACAACTTGCATTTTGTGTTTACTTGTGTTGTCCTTTACTATTTTTTAAATTGGTTTGATGTTCCGAAACACTTAAGTGTGACAAACATGCAAAAAAACAGGAAATGAGGAAGGGGGCAAACACTTTTTCACACCACTGTATTATAAGAAGAGGCTGCCCAAATTATGCAAAATGGGAACTTTGTTATTTCGTCCACAGTTAAATCATGGGAAATGTGGAGAGTCAGAATGGAGACAGTGGAATCCATGGTGATGTGCCAGGACATCTCTCACGTAAGCACACTTCACGCTCACTCCGTATCTCCAACAAACAGCAACTCAACCGCCGGTCGAGGCACTCTTCCTCAGTGAAACAGAGTCACAGAAACTCCGAAGCCTCAACCCGCTCCTCCAGCACCCCGAGCATCCCACAATCCTTAGCAGAGAATGGACTGGAGCTTTTCAATGCAGCAGATGAGTTTGACAAATTTGGCATCAACCCTCACTGGAGCCAGCGTGTTGCTATGACAATGAGGCCCGAGTCCTATCAGCACGATGACGACCCCTTGGCCACGCCGACTCCCGACACCTCAGAGGCAGACACTATTGCTCAGGATGGAGGAGAGGACTCAATGGGGGAAGGAGATGCTATTGGAGAGGAAAGGTACCTACAACAAATGACTGAAGGACCCCGAGAGGGAGCGAGTAATAAAAAGAAGCGGTCAAAGTCAGCAGACATGTGGAGGGAAGACAGCCTGGAGTTCTCTATGTCAGACCTCAGCCAGGAGCATCTGACCAGCACAGAGGAGATGGTTGATGGAGGGGAAGAGGAGGAGGAGCAGTTTGCATGCCCTAGAGGCAGTACAGGTGAGGATATACACAAATACACATAGATTTAGATGGTATTTCTTCTTGTAAATAATATAATTAGAAATAAACAGATGAACTAATTAAACAAAAAAAAAACAAACCCCAAACAATGTAGATGTGGGAAAATGAGGACAGCTACATCACTAATGGCTGAAGAGTGAAAAAAAGTTCAGGGGCGCATGTTCATGCTTGTTGATTTGATTCAGTGAACAGGTGATGAGGGGGAGGGAGGTGGTAAAAATCGCAGGCACTCACTGAGTGGGGAAAAATGATCTGAGAAAATCTGCTGATTGAAGGTTAGCTGCCATCCATCAGTTGCAGCAGTTCAGCTGATCACAGGGTTGTTAGCTTAACTGGCACTGTGCAGGAGCTGTGGGGGTTCAGCGTGACAGCAGGCGGTAGCTGGTAACTTAACTGCTGAAGGTCTCAGCGCTGCCATGAGTGGACGGCTCATTCAGAATAATGTATGGTCTTGTCTCACACATACACACACACGCACACACACAGATTCATAATCACTCAGGAAAATCATAGAGTTTCACAGAAGGACACAGGCACATATGGAGAAGGTTAAAAGTGGCAAAGTTAACTGAAAGTAACTGACAGTAATCAGAACTCACCTTGCCCACACACAAATTCACACCGCGCTCTGCAACCTGTGTGCATTCCAGGCTCAACTGAAAGGGCATCGTCTCTGGACCATCTGTGCAGCCAGCAGAGTCCTGGCTTCAGGGGGCAAAGGAGCCGCTACATTAAAAACCGCAGAGACGCCGAGTGCGATGGAGACGGGGAAGTGGAGGAGGGTTTGATGTCTCCAACCGAGGAGGATGGTGGGGGGTATGGAGCTTTCACGCTCCCCTGCCGGCGCTCACACTGCCTTTCTGAAGGCTTGGCTGGTCTCGGTATTCCAGCTGCACCGTGCCCTACCTTCCAGGGACGACGTGCACAGACTACTCAGGTTTGAGGATTTTTCATGAATATGCATATGGATAAGTATTCAAATCAGATGAAATAGTAATCAGGGTAAAAGTCTTCTTTCTCTACTTTTGTCTGGCATTCTGTCTGTCCTTGTTGGAAAAAATACAGACTTCTAAACTTAGAATAATAGAGGACGTTGTTTACCAGTACAGTCCAGGAAGTTCAGTGCCTTCACAGACATGACAGTGGACACCAGTTCATCGAGCAATTAACATGTTGTTGACAACCACAGGAATTTCCTGTGTGTGCTGTGGACTTGTGTATATGCATGTCATATCTTTGCACATCCAAGCATGTTTGTATATTTGTACAGTTGGGAAAGGGATTAGACAGAAAGATAGTCACCGTAGGGCTTTGTGTCCCCTCCTCACACACTGAACTGAACTGCGTAAATATCCACAACAAAGAGATTTTGAACTTTGAACTTTATCTACAGGATTTTCTTTATCGTCTTCCTAAACCAGATTAAGTCAAAGAGTAAGAAGAAGAAAGTAAAGTTCACCCTAATGTACCACCAAAAGGCTGGTTAATAAGAAATTTCATAGTCAAAAATAAAAACTAAATCAGTTGAATAAGTAATATTACCATGTGTCACTGATAAAAACAGAGTTGCCAAATAAGAAGTACTAAAATACTGAACCAGGCTTTTCATTCAGTGCATTCCTGGAACCCCCCAAGCACCCTTGGATAGCAGATCACCCTAAGTGCTTATTATAAATTCATCTAGTCAGGCTGAGGGGGTTGCTAGATATAAATAGACTGACAACACAGCAAAACAAAAAGAAATAGAACAGAGGGAGACTCAGTTTGGTGAAAGCACAGAGGATGTCACGCTTAAAGTGGAAACCCTTCTTTTATCAGAAATGCATGAAGACTTATACAACTAGCAGCTCATGTATACAAACAAATGCAAACACAGCAACATTTTGCGTAGCCTAAGCTGTCTGGTCGATCTGAGAGAAATAACTTCTTGTGTCATGCAGACTGAGAAATTAGTTATCCAGGTCATTCAGGCTGTGTTTGTGTATGCCACTAGTTTATAGTTTGATGATGCAAATAAATCAGCTTCTGTACATGCATTAATAATGCCTTATCTGTTTCTACTCTGTTTTTCTGCATGACAGGACATCTCTGGTGTTTTGGGTGAGGGGAGCGAGTATGGCGACAGCGGGATCGACGGCGTTGCCACAGAGATAGATGGAGATGGAGAATTGGGCTCCCGGCGGTGTAAGGCCATGTCGGCCTCTTTCTCAGTGTACTCGGCTACAGAGAGCAGTGTTTTTAATGGGAGTGACAGTGGGAGCAGCAGCGCAGGAGGAGTTGAAGGAAGAGGGGGCGAAGGAGGCAAGGGGGGAGTTTATGAAAATTTCCGGAAGGAGCTAGACAATCAAGCCTGGGTAGGTTACATTTTTCATGTGTGTGTGTGCATTTCTGTAAAATATAGGTAAATTCCCTGCGTTTCTAATTCATCGTCTTTTCTTGTCAGACAAATCGGAGCCGAGACTGTACAGAGGAGGCATCTTCTGCTGTAAGCGATGAGCAGAGTAGTGGCACACTCAGTAGTGTGTATCCATCTGACGCTGTGATTGGCTGTGCACAAGGCACAGTCAGGAAAGCAGGGGCTCTGGCTGTGAAGAACTTCCTGGTTCATAAGAAGAACAAGAAGGTGGAACCTGCAGCAAGACGCAAGTGGAAACACTACTGGGTTTCTCTGAAAGGTGTCGCATAGATTTTTAGTACTTTTATGTTTAATATTTGTGTTGGCTTTTACCTGCATATGATGGTTCACAAAAAGAGAAAGGCAGAAATTGTAAGGCAGCCGGTTGCAGCTGTTGCAGGTCTGAGTACATGGTCCCTACTCAGAGCTCTTTGTGAACTCCTAAATAAGCACAGTTACCAGTTGCTAAAATGCTTCTGCAACTTATTCTTTTGGCTGCTTCCCTTAGGGGTCACCACAGCGGCTCATCTGCCTCCACCCCTAGCATCCTCCTCTGTCACACAAACCCTCTGCATGTTCTTCTTCACTATATCCATTCTGTGATTTCTTCTCCTCTTCCTGTCTGGCAGCTCTATATTCAACATCATTTGTCCAATATATTCACTATCCCTCCTCTGCATGGGTCTAAACTATCTCAGTCTTGCTTCTCTTGCTGCTATGCTTGTCTGACACATCACCTCGACACCTGTCTCCACCCACTCCACCCTGTCTGCACTCCTTTCTTCCTCACCTCTCTTGTGCCCCATATTTGAATTGGCACAGATTTTTACACAGAGTGCTCTCCCTGACACTGCCCAACCGGCAATAGGAGTTCACTGGCTTGTGGCCTCCGTGGCTGGGTTTAAAATATTTCTGCAACTAAAAAAATAATAATTTTAAGCAAAATCTCATCCAGATAAACAACCCAAAGCTGTTTAATCTCTCATACACTCTATCACTCGTTAGACTGCATTCACATCAGCTTTGACACATTTCCTGCCCTTGGTTGTACTGTCCTCTCTCACACTCTTCCAATGTGGCCTTACATTCCCCCTCCTCAGCTTCATCACAATTTAATTTTACGGAGGAATCCATGTCTAATCTAATCCCATCCTCTTGAAATGCACAAGATAGAACATCTTCAGCTACACTCCTCCATGCATCACCTTAAAAATAATATCTTTTTTTTCATACGATGTTATGCGTTTGTACCGATAACCTTTGGTTGTACAAATAACAATATAGGTTCACAATTTAAATAAGAAATTTCTTTGTTGTTGTTTAAATAGATTTACCAGTACTTAATATGACATCAGTAAAACACCTTTTCTCTCTTGTTTTTTCCTTTTCCATATTTCTTCTTGTGTGTCCTTCAAGGCTGCACCCTCTTCCTGTATGAATCTGATGGCCGTTCAGGTATTGACCACAACAGTGTTCCTAAACATGCGTTGTGGGCAGAGAACAGCATTGTCCAGGCTGTACCTGAACATCCCAAGAAAGACTTTGTCTTCTGTCTCAGCAACTCAGTGGGAGATGCTTTCCTCTTCCAGGTGAGAGAGCCACTAGAATTTAAAACCTCTGTGTTGCAAAACAGGTCCGTTACTGGCATGAAGGTATTTTACAGTATGCAAGTTAAAGTTAAACCACAGTGGCATTCCTGTATATAGTCTCATAGGAGCCTCAGTGCCTCAGTCAATCCCTCCCTTGTTATGTGGTGCTACTGTACATGCAACATCAAACATAAAGAGAAAAAGAGATGAATGGAAATAAGAAGACAGCTAATTTTCTCTAGGGGATTTGTGTGTGGCTCACATGTTAACCATGAGCGGGAGATAGGCAGTCGTGTGTCCTTGTGTTTATGTTTGACATGCTTAAAGGCCACACTGTCATACTGTGACAGCGATCCACCAGACTGACCATTGTGTAATATTAAAATGTGTCTATTTATATTCATGACAGCTCTCCTCAGTGACATTTAATTCATGAATGGGAAGAAAGTAATAAATTGATGATGAGATTATAATGACCACCTTCTCCCAGAGGCCAATATTGGGAGTCATGCTTCAATTCATTTAGCTGCCAGTTTCTTGATTTTATCTACTCGCCATTGTTACCTGTTTTGTCAAGATCCTTTCCTCCCTTCTGCTCAGACATCGGGCCAAACAGAGCTGGAGAACTGGATCACAGCGATCCACTCTGCGTGTGCTGCCGCTCTTGCTCGGCAGCACCACAGGGAGGACACCGTGCGACTGCTGCGAACTGAAATCCGCAAGCTGGAGCAGAAGATTGATATGGATGAGAAAATGAAGAAAATGGGAGACATGCAATTGTCCACTGTCACCGATGGCAAGAAGAGAAAAACCATACTGGAGCAGGTATGGGTGCAAGCAAGTAGTTGCGTTGAATGAAAGTGGCTAAAAGTGGAGCTGGGTGTCATGGACTCTGACATACTGAAAGTAGTTAAATAGATTAAAGCTGTACATGAGGTAGTGATGTGAAGTATTACAGAAACAACACCCATCAAGCACAAGATAAAGTGGCCTTTAGTTTTGTGATAATGCAATTTAATAAAACTTTATGCCTATGTAATGCTGATTGTAGGCAGGTTTGTGATCTCATGCGGTAAGAACCCTCTTTGCCTCGTTATCTTCCAGTTCACTTGAATGAAAACACCTGAAGGTGGTTTATTGATGCACATCACTGTGACTTGAACTGACGTTCTCAGGCACTGAAATCATAGCATTAAATCATCTTTACAGCGTGCCGTCATCCAGGCAAAATGCTGTAAAGCAGCACTTTCAACCAAAAATGTTTTCACTTATTCCAACTGGTGCTCATTTAGAAACACATGCAAGTCCACTTGCTAAAACACATGCCATGCATACAGACACAAAGCACACAGAAAAACCCGGCTAATCCTTTTATATTTAACAGTTTTTCTTTTTTTTCTTTTTTTTGGAAGCATCACAAGTTTTTCAAAGCTTTTCCAGGAATTTTGTTCAGGTTCAATAGAATATTGATTGATGTTATTTCATGCTGCTGTTTGTAGCCAGCATTGACTGGAAATATTACAAAAAAGCTTAGATGTGCGGTCATTAACAATAAGCCTTCTTGTCTTAACAAGTCTATGCAACCCTGTCTTTATAATGGTGTCGTTACATAACGTTCTTTTTAGTGTTTGTTATATGTTACGCAACACGAACTAGAAAGCAGCTAATCTTAATCAAGTAAAATAGCTGCAATTTATGAGGAAGTACTTTGATTGCCTGCTATAAAGACACAATAATTGAAACTGTGGCATCAAAGAGGAAAATAAAGCCTCAAGCGAGGTTTATATCATTGACTGACATTTTTCAGTTGAGTCACGGAGGTGCCAAAAAAGAATAAACCGTATCTGTAAAAAAAGAAGAACATGGTGATGCAGCACAGAGATAAATAAGTAAAAGATTAAAGAAGTGTGGAAATATAATGGCAAAACATATAGGAATTGTTACAATTATTGGTATAATTAAAATGTATTAATTTTTATATATACAGATTTACATATTAACTGTTAAGATTTTTCTGCTGTTACTTCTCCTTTACTGCTCCTTCACTGCTGCTTTTTCTATTCCTCGAAGAGACAAACTGTCCACTGGCTGGCTTTGTGTGAGCCTTACTGCCCAGGCTGAGCAGTCAGTGGCTGCACACATGAATCCTACTTTGTTTGGAGCTTCTTAGCATGGAAAACAGGATGAAGAGGCCACAGTGGACTTGCACAGTGTGAATGTGATAGCAGTTTTACTCAAGCAAGGAAACCCTGCTGCAAAAGCAGAGCAAGATTTGTGGAGAGGTGTCCAACAGGTTCTTTTAGCATGTGCTCAGTATGCAGAGGGAAATTCTCAGTTGAACTGTGTTTCGAAGATGTTGCCAGTGCTGAAGCAAAATTCATGTGTGCACGATTTAACTGGGCAGAAAAGCCCACTAAAAGCCAGTAGATTAACAGCTTGGCCCTTCTGGAAATAGCAAAAGCAACAGAAAGATGAAGGATAGAAAAAGGGAGTAAAATACTCTAAGCATTAATATGTAAAATAAAAAAAACTGTTTTAATAATTTTATACAAAATTAATGGCCTTAAAAAAACCCATATATATATATATAAATAAGTAAATTAACAAATAAATGTGAAAATATATTAAAATCCTTACAGTTGTTCTTTTATGTTTTGTTCTCTGTCTTCATTTTTCCATAATTTTTAAAATATTTTTATTTGTGTTAATATTTCCACACCTCCACATAGATGACCACAGGAACCAATGCAAGATTAAGTCTAGTTTTGTGTTTCGCTGTGAGTGTGTGTCCCCGTGTTTCACCTCCCACGGCCCACCCTGTGATACATTGCACATAGAACAACAGGTCACCAACTAGTGGGGGTTGTGTTGGTGAGTAATACCTCTCCACAGGGGCTGCAGCACTCCCACATCTCACTTCTCCTGAAACAACCGAATAACCGCCTGACACAGTATCAGTTCTTTATCTTTTTTTTTCTTTGTTGTTCTCATTAGAGATAAAACTGGAAAAATCTGGATCTCATCAGCAAAATTTATATTGCGTAATCACAAACACATGACTTTGACTTTTTACTCTCTAATCTCTTCTGTTTATAGATCTTCTTGTGGGAGCAGAACTTGGAGAGGTTTCACATGGATCTCTTCCGTTGTCGCTGCTACCTAGCGAGTCTGCAGGGCGGCGAACCTCCCAATCCCAAACGCCTCCTGGGCTTTGCTTCACGCCCCACCAAAGTAGCCATGGGACGACTGGGGATCTTCTCTGTTTCTTCCTTCCATGCACTGGTATGGTTAAAAATGCACATGCTCATATTTTTAGTACTGGTGTCGGACTGGCATGCCAGGTGTCTATCTGATTGTAATTTTGCTCTAAAACTTAATCGGAGCTCATTAATCCAAGCCTGAAAACTCTGCCTCACGTGTCTCTACATGTTCCAGTAGAGACTGCGTGAGAGGTTTCCAACTGCCGACCCTCAATAACAGCCCAGCTTGAAGAGTGGGTGTGTTTATCTGCCTCTGAGCGCCTTGTCACATACGCCTACTGAAAGCAAGGATTTCTGCTTGCCTGACAAATGTTCAAAGAAATAGATACTACATATATGCCATAGTTTATGAAACAAATGAACAAACCAGGTATTATTATAAAAACACTTTTAAAGTAGTTGAATTTAATATCAGCAAAGAAACTGTCAGTTCTTAAAGTTAATGTGTTTTAAGCATGAAAAATGTTAAATTATATGAACCTGAATGACTGGGTAAGATCATCAATGAAACAGCAGGACTTGCGGTGGTTTCTTAGCATGCAGCTGTTGATACCTACCAAAAGTCATTACTATGGACAAAGGAGATCAGGAGAGAGGTACAACAGTGAGTGTCTACAGCCATCTGTAAAATACAGTGGACACTCTGTCATGGTTTGGGGCTGCATGTCGGGCAGTGGTGTCAGCAATCTTGTCAAAATTGATGGAATTATGAAGGCAGAACGTATATACAGTATCATGATAAATGTCTTGGCAAGGAGTTCATTTTTCCAGCATGACAATGATCCCCAACACGCTGCCAATGCAGTAAAACATACCTGGATAGAAAAACACACAATGGAAGACTATCAGTCATGGATTGGCCTCCTCGGGGCCCGGACCTCAACATTAGAGAGAACAGAACAAAAAGACAGCCAACATCCAAAGGAGAGCTTTGATTGTCCTTCAAGAAGCCTGGAGAACTATTCCTGAAGACTACTTAAAGAAGTTACAGAAAGCCGCCTCAGAGAGTTCAGGCTGTGCTGAAGAATAAAGGTGGTCAAAACATATATTGACTTTTTCAGCACTCTATTTTTGTCTTGTGTTTCCACATGTGTCAATAAAGCACTTCACCTATTTCCCATTTTCCTAGCAAAATTTTGTTCAGTGCAAGCCTTCATGGCAGCTGTTTTCCCTGATTGTTAATATGAATCATATTGGCACTCGTATGTTTGGGCACACTTTATTGGAAATATTTTTTTTGAAGCCCCCCCATTTTGTCCCACTTTGGCAATAGAATACAGTGGAAACTGCCTTTTTTCCAGTAGAAAGCTATGACATTTTTGATTTTCTAGTGATGTGGCTTGGTAATGTCAACAATAAACACCTGCTACATTGCTGCTTTCTCTCATTTAAGTGTGGTGATGCATGCGTTTTTTATTTAGTCTCTGGGAATCATTTCAAGTACAAAAACAGCTGTGACTCCTAATCTTAAACTGAAGGGTAACCCAAGTTAAAATGTGAAAAAAAAGAAAAGAAAACTGTCTTCAGTCTGGGGACTCACTCATTTTTTTTGTCTTTTATTGACAGGTACACATTCAGACTTACATAACACACCACACATTAAGATCAATCACGTGCACACTACCCTAAAAGCCCGAGAGAAAAATGAAAGCAAAGCATACTACCTATAAATTCTCCCTGAAAGCCAATTTATTAGCTCAGTGCTGCAGAATGTACAGAGTGAAACACAGCCTGATCTATATGCTATTGTGTATCATTCAGCTGTACACTCTGCCTGGTATCATCCAGGAAACAAAGAGCAAAGTGGAGAGAAAAACATGGAAACCACCGTAGAGCAGTTTTATACAAGCAGGCTAACGGATATACCAAACATACACTAACATGCACACACAACATCCAGCACCGACAGTGTTTTTGTGATTGGGCGATCAATACAAACTCTTTTAGTAAGCTACCATCCCTGAGGCACTTTCCCACAAACAGGCTTAACACTCTCTGCCCCTTGCTCCCCCTCCTTTTACTGCCTACACCCTCACTTCCTTTGTTTGTGTCTGTCTCCCTCAGTCTCTCCTTTTCCTTCTCTGCCATATTTAATACCGCCCTTTTTTCAGTCTCACCTGCCTCTTTCTCATTATTATTTTTTTCCTGTGTTCATTATCACATCCCTTCTAACTAATTTTAAATGTCATTATTGCATTGGTTAATTATTATAAATGAGGCACATTTATGAGGAGAATAACATATATAGATACACGCAATGCAAAACTATATAAATTAAATTAAATAGATTAAATTAAATTAAATTAAATGCATTAACAGAGTAAAGAATTGCGCATGGCTACTAATTAATGAAATGCAAAATTATTAAAATGAACTCATTCATATTTTGCCTAAAGGGAAATATATTCAAAGTTCTTTGTTACAAATTTAATATTTCTGTTTTTTCCTTATTTTCTACAGTAGATTCTTGTATCCATCGGGTTATAACAGTATAAAGGCCTCTTGTGTGCAGCATGAGAAGATGAGTCTTAAAGGCCGCTTAAGCTATTATCTTTGAGGCGTACATGTCTGGTGAGGAGAAACTGCCACAAAAACACAGCTCTTTGTGCTGTGTGTATATACATGCAGCTGTGCACTAGTGTAAATCTAGTAAATTGTTGCTTATAGTATTTGAGTGTGAATTCACCCAGAAAAGTCAAGAGATGTTTCTCTCTGCTCACGTCGTAGGTCACTGAAGACGGGATTAGAGGTTGAAAGCGTTCAGTATGTGCTGAAAATGCTTATTTCCGTGTGCTGGACTGTTTTCGTATATGTTCTATTTATGCCATGTTCTCTGCAACTATCACTGTCACAGGTGTCTGCTCGTACAGAGAGCAGCGTAAGAAGGCGGAACCAGCCCATGCCTCGCACCTTCAGTAAACGTCGAAGCCGTTTCTCCTCCCTGTGGGGTCTGGACACCACCTCCAAGAGAAAGACCAAGGGACATCCTTCAATTGACCAGGTATGGATAGTGACACTGTCCATACCAAAGTCACTCAAAAGCCAAAAAGGCCTTCAAGTGACTTTGCAGTGATTAATGTGTAACTGAAATCTGTAAAATTGGATTTTGGTGAATAACCAAAGCACCTACTTGCTTTCAATAATCAATACAAAATCTTATGTGTTTGCAAGTTAGAGTTGTCCTTGAAATTTCTTCTAGGTGTAGAACTAATACATGTGTTTACATGTGTTTGATATGTGTGCTGCTTTGTGTTATTGCAGGTGTTTGCTGATGGGGCGGAGCCAGGGAGAAAGTCTTTGCAGAGGATGTTTGAAGACTCCACCAGTGAAAAATCTGTAAGAGCTCAACATTATTTACGAGTAAAAAACCTCCATTTAGGTTAAATTCGATACTAGTGTGTCTGCTCCTTGACATTTGTTGATGTGTTATTTTATGTCTGCCCTCTTTTAATGTTCAGGAAAGTGAGACTGACTTGCTGTTTCTGTTGAATGAGGAGTACACCTGAACATCACCTTACAGTTTTAATTGCTTTAACAGCTTTAAATTAAAGGCTAAATACCAATAGTCCAGCATCAACTTGCTCCCTCTTCTGCTGTACAGTGTAATCGTTTCCCCCTCCAGCAGTCAAAGGTCGTTGACAAAGGCCGCATGTGTACCGTTTACAGTAATAACCTTGAAGGTCCTCCTCCCTTTCTTACTTTGGTATTCACCACCAATCAGCAGCGCTCATGTGGCTGTGGGCCAAATTCCTTGTCATTGTTTGCCTTTCGCATAAGCCAAGAGAAAAATCACTGGAGCATCTGATGAATCTTTGTTCTTCTATAATGGGTTACGGGCTTCTTAAGACCCTGAGGCCAGCAGCATCACTAAATTTCTCCTCCTTTCACTTAACTAAGATCCTTTTGGTGCTCTGCCTCTTCACTGGGTGGGTTATCTTGGGGAAGGCACAAAATCCCAGCACCTTTATGCACCAGTGAGCATTTCTTTGAGGTCATTTTCAAGCTCTTGCTTTAATATTTTCAGACATCCACTTCTCTCCCCGATGTAGAGTGATCGGAGGAATTTGCAGACGTATAAAACTTTAAAAGCTGAGCGGATTCTCGGTGTCTCTCTCAGCATCATCAAGACTGTGCTAGAGTTTTATTTGTGTTGCATAAACGACCCTTTTCATCTTCCGCAGCGACTACGCATTCTGTAGCAGCCAACAAATTATTTGCTTCACAGTGGAGCGCCTTACATGTTTTTCTCACTACTCACTATTCACCATCACAGGCAGATATAATGCCATTGTTTTTATTCGCTATTCTGTTTTAATTTTGTCAGACAACATTTACAGAGCGGTGTTGACAGACTCCCTTTATTTCATTTGCTCCAGGCAATTCCATCTCTATCAGTATCAAAAAGGCTATCAGCTGGAGGGATTTTCTGTCTGCTAATTCCACAGAGACAAATTTAATCTGATATGTTCACACCATTAGTGTTCTGATGTTTCAACAAATTATGCAGACATTTGCTACCAAAGGAGTTGCTGCTTTCCCACCATCTGCGTTCTCGTGTATCTGCTGTATTGGCCACAGTTTGTTCACAATTGCAAATAATTAGCTATATCTCAAGAAAGAAAACTAGGTTACCCAAGGCGACTACATGACTGTAGTTTTCCAGCTGTACTTCATAACTGTCTGGTTAAGGAGCGAATCTATATGAAATGTAAGGAAAAATGGCCAATTACCCACAGGTTGTACAAGGACAAGCAAGTCGGCTCCATATTTTATGAGCACTGGTTAAAAAGCACCAGAGACGGGGAGAAGAGAAAAGATAGGCTTAAGTCTGAACCAAGCAGACAGAAGCTAAATCTGCAGCAATAACCCGCTCTGGCAGTGCAGGCCCCCAGTGGCAGAAAGAAAGATCAATTTTTTTTCCCCCACCCACGCCAAGTTTCAGTTGGCAGCATATGGGATGACTGTAAAGAAAAGCATAAGATGTAATGTGCTTTAGTAGCAAGTGAAATAGAGCTGGAAATGCTGCATCAGTGATAAAGATTTTCCTCTGTGAATATTTCCAGCAACAGTAGTTCCAAATGTTCACATCTGATGGACTTTCCCAGCTTTAAGTCTCTGTTTGTTCTGGGGAATCCCTTTGTTAGCATAAGCTGGAAAGGAGAGTTTAGCAGGCATCCTAGAACACCCCCCATCACCACCACCCTCCAGCAGAGGCATCCTAGATAGGCCAGGAGGGGAGCCAGATGGTGCCGAGCAGGGCTGGGAGTTCAGGGAGTTGGGGGAGGTACTACTTGCAGGCCCCCCAGTCTGTTGTCTGTCTGAGATAATGTGTGTGTGTCTCTGTATTTTGTTTGTCCATATGAACATGTGCCTGTGTCTGTTTGTGAATATAAAAATGTGCTGTTGCATATAGTTTACTGTGGCTGTTTTCCTCTTTGTTTCACTTTATCTCTACCACACAGATTCACACACAGACACCCATGCATAGAGATACAGCCAAGGCTAAGTTCATTTCGGCAGGGACCACCAGGCCTGATTGTTAACTGCCAGCAGATTGTATGGTGTGAATGAAAGATGGGGAGGAGGGAGCTGATGGAATGATGTACAGATAGGGGGAAAGGGCACCAGAAGGAGAGACAGTGATTAATGGGAGGCTGGCGTGATAGAAGAATGAAAGAATAAATGTGGATGCTGTTACCCGATAGGTGGAGATATGTTACAGACGGGGCAAATAGAAGGCAGCAAAGAGGTTGAGGTGGCTGCCAGATTGTTGGAGGTCAGACTGATGGGCTGAAAGGTTACAGACTATGCTCTAAAAAGAATAACACACCCATAAAAATGCAAGTGTAAGCGATGGAGCACATTTGACCACAGTACAAGTCTAATGAATAAAAAAATAGTTGCATTTGTGATCAAGAAATAAAGGCGGAATTAGACGTATTACTGAATGGCCACAATGGCCACAAAGGCTGCTCAAAGGTGCATAAACCAGAGTGTCTGTGTGTGTTTTATTTTCAGAAGGAGAGAGAAAACTCTGTGAAAAGTCTTCCTCAGCAAAATGTAGACAGTGACATTTGGGTTCCTGAGTACCTGAAACCCTCCTGGGTGTGTTTGCCAAACAACAAGCCTGTTCTGGTCGTCGTACAGCCTGGAGAGACAGCACTGGAAGTCCTATATACTGTCTGCAAGGTGAGCCATTACAGATAGCATTGCAAATGCCGTATTGCTAGAGACATATATTCTCGATACATTAGAGAAATACATAATGCAGAGCACAGAGCATATAAGTGTGATAAGAACAGATGTCACATTATCTACTTTATAAAAAATAAATTAAAAAAGTACATAATGTCAATTTGAAGTGACAGTTTGCACAGCGTTTCTTCATCCATCCATCCATCCATCCATCCATCCATCCATCCATCCATCCATCCATCCATCCATCCATCCATCCATCCATCCATCCATCCATCCATCCATCCATCCATCCATCCATCCATCCATCCATTTTCTTCTGCTTATCCAATTCCGGGTCATGGGGGTGCTGGAGCCTATCCCAGCAGGGCGAGAGGCAGGGTACACCCTGGACAGATTGCCAGTGTGTGGCAGGGCTAACCATTCACACTCACATTCACACCTGTGGACAAATTAGAATCACCAATAAACCTAACCCCACTAAATGCATGTCTTTGGACTGTGGGAGGAAAACGGAGTACCCGTGAAAACCCACGCAGACACAGGGAGAACATGCAAACTCCGCACAGAAAGGTCCCAGCCACATGGTGGATTCAAACCCACGACCTGACCAGGACCTTCTTGCTATGAGGCAACAATGCTTACCACCACATCACTGCTCTGCCTATAGCATGTGCAGCTTTAACACCTTCTATGGACACACAAAGACACACATAGCAGTCGAGCTGCTAGGAATGCAAATAATTCACCTTAACAGCTTTTTCAAAACACATGCAATCTGAGGAAATTCCACACAGTCCTGTTGAGTGATTAGAATACCATAAGTAGTTATATGAGGATAATGAAGCCTTACCATATTACAGTCAGCTGTCAACTAACGACGTGCAAAATGTGTAAAAGTCAACTCGGTGTCAGATGCACATTATCTGCGGTTCAGATACCATCTTTTTGAATGTACGTATTAATTTGAGCATACCTGAGTTCTTTTGTTTCTATGATGGTTCTCACAGTGTCACAGATCTTTTAATAATTTTCTTACCTTTCAGGATACACCACATATTCCTGTCACTCACAGTCCTGTCAGTTCTGTTCACTTCATTTCCGTGTCTCCATAATTGGCTTCATTAAGAGACACATTGTCATAATGATGCCTAATGACGCATATGTGTATACATGTCATAAACACGTCAGAGTGAAATACAACACCAGATTCCAGGATGCGATATTCCTGCCTATAGGGGACAAGGGGGCACTTCAGGGGTTTGATCAGTATGAAAATGGCTGGAATCACATGTTATGACCTTCACAGTACGTGGATCTCAACCCCTTTGAACACCTATGGGAAATTTTGGATCAGCATGTTAGACGGCATTCTCCATCCATCCATCCATTTTCTTCCGCTTATCCGGGGCCGGGTCGCGGGGGCAGGAACCTAAGCAGAGAAGCCCAGGCTTCCCTCTCCCCAGCCACCTCC
>JASGAU010387915.1:0-15841 GCA_030220045.1 Australoheros facetus
CCCCTTATCTTATAGACCTCATAGCACCATATCACCCCAATAGAGCACTTCACTGCCTTGCTTGTGGTTCTTAGGGTATTTAAAAGTAGAATGGGAGGCAGAGCCTTCAGCTTTCATGCCCCTCTTCTGTGGAACAAGCTCCCAGCTTGGAGTCAGGAGACAGATACCCTCTCTATTTTTAAGATTAGATTTAAAACTTTCCTTTTTGATCAAACTTATAGTTAGGGCTGGATCAAGTGACTCTAAACTCTCCCTTTGTTACGCTGCTATAGGCCTAGGCTGCTGGAGGGTTTCCATAATGCACTGAGTGTTTCTTTTTCATGCATCTCTTTAACTCTGTGTGTTTATATGAACCACTCCACATTTAATCTCTGGCTATTTCCACAGCATGTCTTTTGTCCTGTCTCTCTCCCCTCACCCACAACTGGTCGCAGCAGATGACTGTCCCTCCCTGAGCCTGGTTGTGCCAGAGGTTTCTTCCTGTTAAAAGGGAGTTTTTCCTTCCTACTGTTGCCAAGTGTTTGCTCATAGGGGGTCATCTGTTTGTGGTGATTTGGTGCTGTATTTGGCACTGTATAAATAAATTTGAATTAAATTCAGAACAAAATGATGTAAGAATGGTCAGTGGACCCAAAAATGATCAACTCTTTGTGGGCAGGATTCAAAATCTCGGCAAAAGTCAAGGTTGAAATTGTTTCAGTGTTCCCATATTTTTTTTGAGCAGTGTAGAATTACGAGTGTGCATTTTTTTTAATCAATGCACAGCATGACCTCAAACCAAACAGTTTGAAATTGTGTTATGAATTCAATTCAAGCATTGCAAATTGTTGCACTTGCCTGATACCTGAATGTATAGACTTGCGTCTGGGTCATAATTTGTGAAGACAAACAGCCAGGCATTGAAAGTGTTTATCTGTTGGACTCAGTCACAACAGATAAATGACACCTTTCCTTCTGTGGAGCTAGCCTCTGTGAACTTGTCTGTGCTGGTAAAAAATCAACACTGTTGCTGCTTCTCACAGGAGGATGTCTATAGAACAATCATTATCTGTTTGTGGACCGTCATGCTGGTAATATTCATACCAGTATTGGCCGCAGTTAAACAAGCTTCCATTGCTGCCTTTGAACACCTTTACAGTAATGGCCTTCATGCATTTCTCTGTCTATTTTCTACTAATTGTAATGATCTGGGTTGTGTTTGCAGCAGGTTAAACAAGGTGGCCTTTAGGTTCTCCTCACCAGCCACAAGACCTCCCAGCCCAACATGGATACATACATATGTAAGCTCTTTATTGCTCTTTATTGATTCCCCACCAAACTGGAAGTGCAAGAAGAAAACACTTAAGGAAGAGATGAATGTGAATTTCATCTAGATGAAGTAAGTATACAAGTTATACATGAACTTCCCAAGTTCCTTACCTTGCTGTGTTATACCCTGTATAGCAATAATTATTCAGTAAATGAACAATCAAATATCCACATTTTAAAAAGGCCCATGTATAAGGGCAACAGTACAGCAGTATTACCTTTGCCTCATAGGCGTTCCTTGGTGTAGCACAGTTAAGGCTATCAGCTACGATATTTGTTTGTATTTGCATTATGAATAAAGCTGAAAAACTGACAAGTGCTCTGGGACCTTCCATGTCAGTGGCAAATGTCAAGGTCCTATTGTTTGTTAGCACGACTGTTAATCACAAATTTGGTGAAGACCATTCTCCTTGCACTGGGAGGCCATATAATAAAACCAGGTACTCAGTTCATAATAAATTATAGAAGACAAGGAATGGTCCCCAGTCATACCATGAGTTAAAATCAATTCCCTGTCTTGTCCATAAGCAGACATTGAAAGCAGAAAATAAATAGCGGGAGAACCAGAAAAACTCCCTCTCAGGAGGCTTCTCAGACCCATTCTCTGGACTTGTCTTGTCCTTTAAGAGGGTCAAGAGTGGTGAAGAGACACTTTCCTTTCTGAATGAGGGCAGTCAGACAAACTCGGCTAACACAGAGCAGCTCTCCAGGGAGCTTAGGGGGGAAATCAAAAAGATCCTGGATTTATGGTCACAGTCTGAATAATAGCACAGTCTGAATGATATCTTCTGTATGAGCTAGCTTGTTATTTTTTTCTTTTAGACAAATTTGAAATTATTTGTTAAAAGAAAATGATTTAGATATCAAAGTATTGCTTCAGTAATATTAAACATTATACCAGGATTGGGCTCTAGGCTGCAGCAGGTATGTAATTAAAACTCTTGAGTGGGAATCTACAAAATCAGGTGGTGACCTTGGGTCCATTTTCTGCAGGGTAGTGTGCAGTGCCAGTGAATGGCTGGACACAGCAGGGCTTGCAGGCACCTGGCTGGACAGCCCAGGCGCTCCACAATGCTGTCTGGGGTGGGGGGCGTAGGGTAATTATCACAAGGTATTCTCTAAAAAGACAGATGGGGGATGAGGTCCCACCCCACCCCATCATTTACAACGGAACCCCATTCAGTGACATACTTAATCCACCCACTGGTTAGCTCTTTCAGAGTCTGCTGTTGTTGTGCTTGTTCCTTTATGCTAATTCAGGTCCACCCCATACCTCCCTTACAAATAGGGAGAGGCAGAGAGAGAGAAAGTGAGAAACACACCAGTGCCTCAAGGGACTCAGAAAGCATTATTCATTTTCAAATTGTTTCCGCCACAGCAAATACAGTAACATTTGTGCCTCCCCTCTCTTTTCTGTCTCTCTGCTGCCCTGCACTGCTGCTCGACACTTTGAGGGAGACTTGTAGAGAGAAAGCTGAGCGACAGTGGGAGGAAAATAGAGGGGGAAGGGTGAGAGACCTACATGGAGACAAGGAGGGAAGCCTTTATAGACAAGGTCAAGTCAGGGTTCATAGTTCATGGTGGCACCAGCTGAGGTTTTTTTCTTTTTCCTTTTTTTTTGGGTGGAGGGGGGTGGGGTTAAGGGGGCACCTGTTATTTTGTGGGCATATATCTGTTTCATTTCCAGCTGGACTTCCCCACCTACCCACCCTGCCAGTCACCCAAGCCACAACCAATCTAGTTAACCAGTAGCCTCCCACTTTCAGCATCCCCAGAGAATACATAATCAGATCCTCCCTCTTTTTATACTCGTGGGCTCCAGTCATCGCAGGCCAATTTTCTTCACTGCACAATATGCTTACAGTTAAATACAAGAAAAGATTCTGGCATAAAGCCTCATTATAATGATCATATCTTTATTTATTTCATTCTGTTAACACTTTTGATATTATTTTGATTATTACTATTTTGATTATTAAAGCTAGGACTTAAGTCCTATATATTAACAGTTGGTTTCATTAAAGGGGACCTGTTTTCCTTTTTGTTATTTTGTATCACATGTATATTTTTTTTTTTACAAAATCAGATATTAATCACAGAGGGCTGAATTCAAAGACAAATCCAAAATCAAAGTGCAAAATTTTGTTGAAATTTCATTGCAGCAACCCAAAATGGTACTCAGTAGTTTGCATGGCCCCCACGTGCTTCTATGTATGCCTGACAATGTTGCGGCATAGTCCTAATGGGGGAGGTCTCCTCACAGATCTGGACCAGGGCATCACTGAGCTCTTGGAAAGTCTGAGGAGCAACCTGGTGGTGTCAGATTGACCGAAACATAATGTGTTTTATTGGATATAGATCAGGCGAGTGTGGGGGCCAGTCATCCTTCATCTTCCAGGAACTGCCTGCATACTCTCGACACATGAAGCCAGGCATTGTTGTGCACAAGGACAAAACCGGGATCCACTGCACCAGTGTAGGATCTGACAGTGGGTCCAAGGATTTCATCCTGATACCTAATGCTAGTCAAGGTGTGTTGCCTAGCCTGCAGAGTTGTGTGTGTCCCTCCATGGACATGCCTACCCAGACCATCCCTGGCCCAGCCCAAAGTGGTGATGCTGAATGATGTTATAGGCAGTATAATGTTCTCCACAGCTTGTCAGACATTAAAGGCACAGGGTGCCAGTATCGGTTTTAGCTGAGAAACACACAGGGCACCAGTAGTGGACCTGCAGTTCTGGTATTATATGGCAAATGGCAGTCGGGCTCCACTAGAGGATGCTAGGCCCTCAGACCACCTTCATGAAATCTGTTTCTGATTGTTTGGTCAGAGACATTCAGTGGCCTGCTGGAGGTCATTTTTGTAGGGCACAAGCAATGCTTATTCTGTTCCTCCTCCCACAAAGGAGCAGATACTGGTCCTGCTGATGGACCTTCTACGGCCCTGTCCAGCTCTCAACAGGCAGTTACTCTCCTGGAATCTCCTCCATCCTCTTGAGACTGTGCCGGGAGACACAGCAAACCCTCTGGCAATGGCATGTATTGACGTGCCATGCTGAAGGAGTTGGACTGCCTGTGTAACCTCTGTAGGGTCCAGGTATCACCTCATGATACCAGTAGTGACCCTGAACCTAGGCAGATGCAAAAAAATGAGGGGGGAAAGTCAATGGCAATTTACCTCTTTTCACTTTCTGTGTTTATACACCACTCTGCATTTAATCATTAATTATTATTAATCACTGGCTCTCTTCCACAGTGTGCATTTTGTCCTGTCTCCCTCCCCTCAGCCCCAACCGGTCGTGGCAGATGGCTGCCCCTCCCTGAGCCTGGTTCTGCTGGAGGTTTCTTCCTGTTAAAAGGGAGTTTTTCCTTCCCACTGTCACCAAGTGCTGCTCATAGGGAGTCGTTCTGACTGTTGGGTTTTCTCTGTAATTATTGTATGGTCTTTATTTTAAGTGCCTTGAGGGGACTGTTTGTTGTGATTTGGCACTATATAAATAAAATTGAATTGAATTGAATATTTCTCCAGCAGTAAAAAAAAATAAAAAATGTCTGAGTGTCTTACATATAGTATAATTCAGCAACCTTTTCTTCAGCCAGGCTCCTGTATTCTGATGATGAATATTTTATTGTTTTCCAAGTGCTGTTCTAAAATCAAGCTGCAAATGAACATCTATAGTCAGCGTTGCTCTTGACTAGCATCATATTGTCTGCCAAGTCACTGAGTGCCTCCAAAAAAGACTTTTATATGAAAATCAGGGAGCTTGGGATAAAAGGCAGAAACACAGCAATATCCTGCAAATTTGGTCTTTTGTCTGAGAGGGATTACTCCATTAGGGAAATTTATGGAAATGCGGCTGATTTTACTTTGTTGAACTTTCATTTATGTAGCAATATTGCTTTAAAACCTGGACCAAAGTATGTGATTTTTCTGGAAGTAAGGTGAGCAGAGGCAGTTATGCATTTGAATAGATAATTTTATGTTCATAGAAGGTATCAAACCTTATTGTTATTAGATAACATGGGTCACCCTCAAATTATCTGATGCCAGCAGCTACTACTGTACACATGAAAATGGCTGTTCTTATGACATCAATACGCTGCAATGCAACAGCAACACTAGATGGGACCTTTGTGGTGCCTTGTGGTGTGTAGCACTTGAAAACCTGTAGTGATACGTTGAGGCTTGCAGAGGGCAGGATGTGGTGTCCCCCAAATCCACTTGTAGCAGCACATGGATGCTCTGCTTTTTTTCTTCATAATCCAAAGGTTCCTGAGTTTTTGTGGTGTATGGGGTTTAATGTCCTGCTGGAGCCACTGGGGATTTAGCTGCATGAGCTGCAGTGTTTGGGTACAATTTGAGATAAAATAGACATGAATGCCAAAACCCAAGGTTTCCTTAAACAACATTATATTGTAATGATTATTGTTATAATGACCTTACCTTCAGTGGTTTTAATGTTGTAGTGGGTGCAAAATGAAACAGTACTATGATAAAATTACAAAGAAAAGTTACATTAAAAACACTTCTATAAATTTTAAATTTGTAAATAATTTGTCATTAAATAATGGAATGGAATGCAAATAATTTGTAAATAATAAAGTCCTTTTTTTCCAGTGGGGGTTCAGTTCTGAGTTAACTGGTAAATTAATTGCATCCCTCGTGCCTGAAATTGTAATACCAGAAAAAAAAAAAAAAAAGGACACGGTTATCCTTGCTTTTGATGTTTACGGGACCACTGAGATATCCGATTCTTTATATAAGAAACAGTGTTGGGGTGGTTTTTCAAAAAAGTAAATTATTACACATTACGCATTATATTAAAAAAAATTACGTATGACAAATGTACTCGCTGTAGAAAGTTTCTGTTGCATTACATTACTGTTAAGTGCCTACAACAATACAGAGAAAACCCAATAATCAAAACAACCCCCCAAGAGCAAGCACTTGGTAACAGTGGGAAGGAAAAACTCCCTTTTAACAGGAAGAAACCTCCAGGAGAACCAGGCTCAGGGAGGGGCAGTCATCTGAAACGACCGGTTGGGGGTGAGGGGAGAGAGAACCAAAGAAACACTGTGGAAGAGAGCCAGAGATTAATAACAATTAATGCAATTTAAAATGTGATGTTATTACAGTAATATATGACTTTAATGTTACACCCAACACTGATGATAACTACTATTATCCCAGTTAGTCAATACTGCCATATCTGTTATGTCCTAAATAAATGCACTGAACTTAATCTGAGAGTCTGCACTTTGAGTCCATCTGAAATCCTAGCTGTGACAGAACAATCTGGCCATAACCTGGACTCAGCAGACTAAGCTCAAATCTGTCGCACTCTTGCCCTCCAGGAAGCCTGGCTGGAGAGGCATGAGAACATGCTTCGGCATTTCTCTGGACAGCTAGACTCATTGCTCCAAAGAATGGCCATTTTGCTAACTTCACCAACTCCCTCACCTGAACCTTTCTCTAACGAGTCTCCTCCTGCAGCCTCAGCTTTGTCGCTTTCAGAGCCGCCAGAGAGAGCTCTCCTGACCCCCAAAGTTTTTTCCGGTAACCCAGCCAAACAGTTTGTGGTCAAAGTGGATGCGTCAGATTCTGGGGTTGGAGCTGTCCTCTTGCAACAAAAGGCCAGTAAGCTCCACCCTTGTGCTTTCTTCTTGTGTCATCTCAACAGCAGAGAGAAACTACCATGTCAAAGATCGGGAACTTCTGGTGGTCAAACTCGCCATGGAGGAGTGGCGCCAATGGCTGGAGGGGGCTTAACAGCCATTCATCTTATGGACCAACCTAAGAACCTCGCATCCAAATCACTCATTAGACAAGGTGTTTTTTTTGTTTTTTTTCCCCTCTTCCTCCTTCCTCTTGCTTCAACACCATAACCTACCGGCCAGGTTCCAGAAATACTAAGCCTGACACACCTTCCAGTCAGCTCACCATTTGAGGCATTGCTTGAGTATCAACCACCCTTGTTTCCTGCCACTGAAGATGAGATCTTTGTTCCATCTGTTCAGCTTCATATTTGTTGATGTTGCAGGATCTGGAGAGCAGCCCAGATTGCCTTGTTACAGACAAAAGAGCAAAACGTGCAGCTAGCAGATCATTTCATTCCTGCTCCTAATTCCCTGCCTGGCTAAAACAGTACAGTCTGCTGGCTCTTCACAAAGCATGTCTTAATCCAAGAAACTCAATCCCAGCTACATTGGTCTTTTGGAAATAGTCTCCCTGGTCAAGCCTGTCTGATTAAAGCTGCCTTGCAATATAAAAATCCACAACGTGTTTCATGTCAAGTTAAACCTGTTCTCTCCAGTCCTCTGTGCCCACCTTCCTGGCAGGCTATCTTTATTCTTTCAAGATGATCCCACTCTGGTCTAGTGAGGCCATTCCATGAGTGATAGTGTTCTTTTTTATTTCTCAGGTATGCTTTTACTGTATTGGCAGTGTGTTTGGGATCATTGTCATGCCAAAAAATGCAAACCTCTGTAATTGATCAGGTTCAAGGACTGGATTGACGCTAATGTTCAAAGAAACTTTGAAAGACCTTCTAAAAGCTTCCTTGCTCAAGCCCACTTTACCTAATACTAACAAAGTCCATTTCCTTGGAAACAAAATTTAAACAAATGAGGGGTGACTCAAGACTTTTGCGCAGGGAACAAACTCCCAGCTGGGGTTCAGGAGATGGTTACAATCTTGACTTTTAAGACTGTGGGCTTCAAGCAGGAAAGCTTGAAGCCCAGAGACTTGATTTCCTGAATACCTTTCCTTACTTGCATTCTCCATGCATTTATATCCAACCATTGCAAGTTATTCCATATGTCTTCCTTCAGTTTTTGCAGTCCCCTGTCACCCATCTCACTGTATTTCTCTGCAGGTGTTTGCAGCTCCAGAGCATTAGTTAAAAAGAACTTTTTCACCCTACTTTTGCCACACAAAGCTAATCATGAGAGGGCAGTACATTTACACTTTCCTACTCTAAGATCTGCGGTCTTTACTGAGGCAACTTGTTGTTGGGGGCAACCAACCAAATTCTTACTACCAACATGTCAACTCAGTTATGGCTTCAGCTTGTCAAAGCTTTTTAATACAAATTTTTCTTAGTGCTCCTTAACAGAATCATGTTGCACGATGAAGTACTTAGTGAAGCATTCTGTGTAGGTCGTCCATTTTTACATATTTGTGTTACTTTAATTACAGCACTGCATAATAAAAGATTTAAAAACAGGAGTCCAAACCAAAGATAATTCCACAGTAGGGAGCCAACAACCAGTGAAAGTAACAAGGACTGAGCAGAGGAAGAGACTGGTTGAAGGGAGGTTAAATAGGTCAGTTGTGCTGAAAAGGTGAAAATTAGAAAATGATCAAATGCTTTTATTTGGTGAGTGGCAGTGGCGCAGTGGGTAGGCGCTTGTCTTGCAGCCGGAAGGTTGCAGGTTTGAGCCCCTGTCCCTGCGCTGTGTCCTTGGGCAAGACACTTAAACCACATTGCCTAACGGTAGCGCCGGTCTCTGGCTGCATGACCGCAGATGCGCGTCTCTGGATGAGTGATCTGGAACCATCATTTCGTTGTGTGCCTTGTGCGGACAATGAGTTACACCTTTTTTTTATTTAGAACACTTTTCTTTTTTTTATATAAATGCATGTAGTTGTATTGTCTGCATCTTGTATGCTTTTGTAAATTTTAGAAATGTGACAGATTTATAGAATTAAAACATGAAAAAACAAACCCTATTTGCTTTTGCAAGAGAAGCAGCATGGATATGATTTTTCAAACTGTGTTGTCATTTCCATTTCAAACCCTGCACCACTAAACAAATTCAGAAAGAGATAAAACATTAGTGCTTCACTGAATTTGTATGTAGTCGTCTCCTTGATGTAACCCCAGCCCCAAACAAATGGCAGTGGAAGGCAGAGGCTAGATCTCGTTTGCCCCTCTAACCGCCTCCTATGTACAAAAGCTAAATCCTCTCCCAGCAGTACACTGGAAAGGAAGACAAATCAGCATCATCCAATTTATTCTACTGCAGCACAAACTGGTTAAAACTGTAATGATGCTGGTTGGGATATCAAGCAGATGACACAGAAAACAGTCCATAGTGCGTATGATGCTGCAGATCCATCTGCAAATGCCTATCCACTAGCTCTGGTGTCTGACACAATAGGACACATTCAGAATTCCTGCTTCAGTGGGTAGAGATATTTTGATGACACACTAGGCAAGTGGTTTTAATGCTTTGGCTGATACATGTATAATCTGTTGGCAGATTTTTATGTTGCTTTGTTGAGGTAATTCATTATATTATGATTCCATTATTATATGTAGTATAGTATATGTCAATGTTTCATTTTTTTGTGCTACTAAAAGCAAGTCTTCAAGTCTCTGCAGAATATTTTACCACTATAAAATATATAAAAGGAAATTAGACCATAGATACAAACCAATAACAAAATAATGTGCAATAATTTTGAGAACAAAAGACAATTTTAAATATTTATCACTGGTTAATGGGGCACAATATTCAATGAATTTAGTAATTCTAGCCAAGCATCCTAAGTATGAATATCAAGTTTAGCTGAGGGTGTTAATGTGGAGAGGGTCCCTACATTTCTTTGTGTGTGACAAGTAGTTATATCCTAAGTAGATGTTTTCTGGGGGCCTGCTGGAGTCTCCAGATGCCTGCTGAAAGAAGGAACACAATGTAGACAAGCCCCTGACAGAACTGGGCCCCTCTGAATTATCACTCCACTCCTCCTGGCTAATTAAAATTTTGCTTGTAACTTATGTCAGCCATTTGAAGGCTGACAATTCTCTAACCTCCCCCTCATTTTAATTTCTGGCACGTGTGCATAAATTGTTACAAAGAGGAGTGGCAGTGATGCCCAGCACAAATTGAATCGTGTTGTTAGATGTTCTAAATGCTCTGCCTCTCCCTTGGTGGGAGGCTGGATTTAGAGGTCTTCACTCTGCTGAGGACGACTTGATTGATAAATGCCAGGGATTATTTGTCAAAGAAACTAGACTGCCCCCAGTAGGATCTCAATATGGTTCGTTTAGACTCCCACCGGGTTTGGGCTGCCTGTAGGGAGGAGATGCTACAGAGACCAGTAGGGAACTGTAGGTTGATCTAGGCAAGCACTGCTGGTTTCTGTGCTGTTTAGTGTGCTGCAAAAAAGGAAATGGCTAATTCCTGTATAGTGGAATTACCAGCAGGAAATGGTTTGCTTTCTCTGTGTATGTGCTTGTATGTGTGTTCATGTGTGCAAAAGAAGAAAATGGAAAGCCAGCTGAAAGAAAGAGAAAAATTTGTGAGACTGAAAGACAGCATGTTTATGTGTGTGTGGCTAAAGTGCTCTAGAGGAGGAGTGAGGGTGATCCAGGGTTCAGCATGTGATTGGCTCGGCTCAGCTGGAGGAGCTTTTAGTCCATTTCCCAGCAGCCTCTAGGACAGATGCACTGCCCTGAGCCATAATCTGTGTCTTGCTTCAAATGACAAATGGCACAGTGTAGTATATTGCATTATATATTAAGTACCAGCAGTCAGTAAGTTATAGGATGCTGCTGCTGCCTGGAGCACTTGTCGCTCACTAAGCAGACTGTGTTTTACAACAGTCAATTAGATCCAGACCATAACCTGCTACTAAATCTTGTCCTGTTTAGATGAGTCATTTGTCTTTGGACCTGTGGGAAAACAAACATGACTGCTGAAACATGTTTGTCTGCTTAAGAAATCTGTGGATTTTATTTTTTAAACCTTTTGAAGGCCTATTTATAATAATTACATGAAACTTCAATAGCAGTTGTAATCTTATTTATTATTAGGATGGTATAAAACTAATAAGACTTTGTTATGGTAAATATATTTGCACTTGAATTGTTATTTCTCCAGAAAAATTATTTTGGCATGTAAAGACTTAGCCACCTCACTTTGTGGTCCAGAAAACTACCATGGTAAAATTGTGTAACGGGCATGTGAATAATCACCCTAGTTTAACACAGTTAAATATGAACATCCATTTCCATGTATCCATGTATCCTAATTGAGATACATGGATACCTCCTGGGACCCTCAGTATCAAATAAAAATATATTACAGATAATAGTGAAATAACTGAAAGACATTTAAAACAGAAAACCCAAGCTTAATTTGCTTCCTCGTTCAACTAGATTTTGTCTTTTTTTCTTTATTTTTCCTGATTTAGTTTCCTGAAAGACCTAAAACTGCAGTTGCACTCTAAATATTATCAAGTTCCATAATTAGGTCAGATGATAACAGTTCTGGTAAACATCTCCATTTTCATCTTAAGTGCTTAAACTACACTTCTCAGGTCATAAATTAACTCTCATGACAAATGTAAAAAGCAACCAAATGTGCAGCTTTCTGTGCAAACACATGCATTACACCTACACTAAATCAATACAACTCTTTTGCACCTTCAGTTTAAATTTTAAATTTGAATAATGATTGTTAGGGTTATTTTAAATATGTAGCACAATTGTAAATCATGTTTATACTACTCTAGTTTCCAAATATAGGCGGCCTACTAGCCAAATGCATATTTGCCAAAAAGTTGCAAGTGGTTGCTACAGACTGCCACTATGAAATTGAATACTAAAACCCCCATTCACGCATGCCTGGAGACTGTGTGCATTCTGTGACTGGTTGGTGAGTGATGGCTGGAGGTTGCTGGCGGTCAATAGCATGAAATTGGTCACAAAGAGGTATATGGTGCTGCAAAACCTCCTTGTGATTGCTGTGGTTGCTAGTAGGTTGCTACAGTCTCCAGTAGTGTCCATGGTTGTGTCCAATGACTTGTTTGTAAACCTTAGAACTTACCATGCTGCAGTGAAATTATGAAAAGCATGACACAAACTAGAAACAGAGAACAGCTTCTAAGTCACACCATTTGAAAGATGTTGGTTGCATTGGTAAAGTACAACTTTTACTTAACGGGTGAACGTTCTCATTTCTGGTTTGCATCACACTTTTTCACCATTCACCACAGCTCAGAGAGTAAATTGATAGCGTTTTCAGATAAGTCGGTGCCTTTCATGCAAATGAAACTGGTCAGGGAACACACATTTTTCCCAACTGGTCTTTAGACCTTTGTGACAGAGGCCATATTTACATTTACATATTTCAATGTAAATAAAAAAACTAGAATGCAATGATTTGCAAATCTCAAATACATTTTATTCACAATAAAACATAGAAAATGCATCAAATGTTTAAACTTAGAAAATGTGCCATTTTCAGAAAGAGTATACAGAAAATTTTCCATTTAGAATTTGATGGCAGCAACAGTTCTCAAAAATTGAGACATGGCCATAGTAGTAAACACAATGTGGAATCTCTTCTTAACAGTCCTTAAACATCTGGGAGCTAAGGAGACCAGAGGTCTGTCCCATGAAGCAGGATTTCATTTTATTTGGGTAATTTCAGGGTTAACCCTGGCTTTTTTGTACTACACGGGTGGCTCATGTCTTACTGGGGTATATTGCCATGGTAACTTATGCTGCGAACCTAACCTGCTGTAGACCAGGTTGTGTTCTAGTTAGTGATCAACAGGTATGAAATCACCACGACCTGACCAATCAATTTGCCAGAAAACATCACCATTCCTGGAAGATCCCTTAGGCCTCTATTCACAGATAGTAGGAGGGTCTAAAGTTTTTTTTTTCACAATTCAAATCAATTCAATTCAATTCAATTCAATTGAATTCAATTCAATTCAATTCAATTCAATTCAATTCAATTCAATTCAATTCAATTCAATTAATATAGTGTCAAATCACAGCAAACAATTGCTTCAAGGTACAATAACATCTAACGTCTTTCCTCAGTATCGCAATTAGCATCATAATTAAAATGTAGATTTGCATATGCAAGTTTATTCCCTGACTTTTTTCCTGTTGGTTGAACAATTTTAAAATTTTATTGTTCTAGCACCACTAAAACAGAACATCCATCCATCCAAGTATACAAATCCCAAAGAAAGATAACAAATATGAGATGTGGATATACAATGTATGAGTGAGTGGACATGTATGTGTGAAAAAAAACAAACTAAAACAAACGCCAAACCGAGTTTACTGGAGGAGCAGAGAGGGGAGAATGGCTAGTAGAGCCCTGCTTAAATTACTGAGCCCAGGTGGCACCAATTACTCAAGGCCCACCTCTGCCTGCAGGAGGAACCGACCCTGCAGGTCAGAGGAGGAGCCGTGACACAATCATCAATACAATCATCAATACAATCATCAATACGATCGGCAATACAATCATCCCGGGCATTCTTACAACCAAACTGCACACCGTGGGCCTCCCCCCTCTCACATGTTCCTGGATAAAGGACTTTTTAACCAACTGGCTCCAGACTCTGAGACTTGGCCCCAATCTCTCCTTCACCAGCACACTGAGCACTGGCTCCCCACAGGGCTGTGTGCTAAGCCCCCTCCTGTACGGTCTCTACACCCACGACTGCAGTCCGGCCCACGAAAACAACCTCATCGTCAAATCTGATGACAACACCACAGTGGTCGGACTCATCTCAAGGGGAGATGAGGCAGCCTAAAGAGAGGAGGTCCTGAAGTTGACAGCCTGGTGTTCAGAGAACAACCTGGCACTGAACACCATGAAAACCAAATAAATCATCATCGACTTCAGGAAGCACAGGACTGACTCAGCCCCCGTCTACATCAATGGTGAGTGTGTGGAGAGGGTCTGCACTCTCCCCTCCCTGATGGACATCTACACGTCCTCAACAGAGCCAAAAACATCAAGGACAGCTCACACCCTGGCTTTGAACTGTTTGACCTGCTGCCCTCTGGCAGGCACTACAGGTGCATCAAAGCCAGAACAAACAGACTCAAGAACAGTTTCTTTGCCAGAGCAATCACCACCCTGAACTCACACCCACATCTCTGTGCAATATTAATATCGTTCATACTGAAGAATATCTATCACCCCTATTTTGTGCAATATCCAATATTCATTCACCAAAGTGCAATACTCACCATCTTTATTATTATATGTGTATACTTACCTATTTAATTAATTTTTTTATAATGTATATTTTTTTATTCATTCTATTTTATTTTCTGTATATTCTTAGAAGTTTTATTTTATATTTTTAGAAGTGACTTTCTATTGCATGGCACTGAACAGGAGTGGCCCTCCAATCTCATTGTACATTCTGTATAATGACAAATAAAGGCATTCTATTCTATTCTATTCTATTCTATTCTATTCTATTCTATTCTATTCTATTCTAGTCTAGTCTAGTCTAGTCTAGTCTATTAAATGCTACTAATGCAGCCCCTTTCATGCGAATGTGCGTGATGGACACTGGGTTAAAATATAAGTTGTTAACCAGCTTTGTGTGACCACTTTTCTGTTAGGGTAAGTGAATCCAGATAACAGAAAAATACCATGGGGATGTTGAACTCACTTCATAGAACAGGAACCAATTGCTGGACTTTTGGGAAAGAGAATCCCCTTCTAAGGAAGAACAACAAGAGGAAGAGGATGGCTTGGGCCAAGGAACACAAAGAATGGAAATTAGACCAGTGGAAATCTGTCCTTTGGTCTGATGAGTCCAAATTTGAAATTTTGGTTCCTAACGCCATATCTTTGTAAGACACAGAAACAGTGAGTGGATGGTTCCTATGTGTAGTTCCCACCATGAATTATGGAGGAGGAAGGGATGCTTTGCTGGTGACACTGTTGGCAATTTCTTCAAAATCCAAGGCATACTTAACCAGCATGGCTTAATATGCGATTAGTGGGACCATCATTTATTTTTCAACAGGACAATGACCCCAAACAGACCTCCAGGTTATTTAAGGGGTATTTGTCCAAGAAAGAAGGTGATGGAGTGTTGCGTCAGATGACCTAGCCTCCACAATCACCTGGTCTAAACCCATCTGAGATGGTTTGGGATGAGATGGACTGCAGAGTGAAGGCAGAGCAGCCAACAAGTGCTCAACACCTCTGGGAACTCCTTCAAGACCATTGGAAAACCATTTCAGGTGATGACCTCATGAAGCTGATTGAGAGAATGTCAAGAGTGTGCAAAGCTGTAATCAAAGCAAAAGGTGCCTACTTTGAAGAATCTAAAATCTAAAACATATTGTGGCCTGTTAAACACTTTAAGTTTTACTACATGATTCCTTATGTGTTTCTTCGTAGTCTGGACGACTTCAGTATTAATTTACAATGTAGGGGGGGAAAAAAGCAAAAAGGAAAACCATTGAATGAGAAGTTGTGTCCAAACTTTTGACTGGTAGTGTATCTGGATGATCTTCTTATCTTTTCAAAGGACCTCCCAGAACATCAGAACCATGTCTGTCTAGTGCTTCAGAGATTACTGGAGAATTGTCTTTCAAGGAATTGAGAGGATTATTGGAGAATTGTCTCTCTCTCCTCTGTGAATCACCACCTTATCGTGGTGGAGGGGTTTGTGTGTCCCAGTGATCCCAGGAGCTATGTTGCCCGGGGGCTTGTCCCCATGGTAGGGTCTCCCATGGCAAACTGG
>JASGAU010387937.1:0-19061 GCA_030220045.1 Australoheros facetus
CACACAATACTGAGCCTCATTTTGACTTGTTTTAAGGACATTACATCAAAGTTGGATCAGCCTGCAGTGTGTTTTTCCACTTTGATTTTGTGTGTGACTCTAAATCCAGGCCTCCATTGGTTAATACATTTGATTTCCATTGAAGATTTTTGTGTGATTTTGTTGTCAGCACATTGTACAGAACAAAGTATTCAATGAGAATATTTCATTCATTCAGATCTAGGATGTGTTATTTGAGTGGTCCCTTTATTTTTTTGAGCAGTGTATATAGCGTATAGATATAAGCTGAGCCTGACAGGCTACATGATTAACTTAAAGCGATTAAGACCCGTTTAAGCTGTAAGTTAACCACAATCTCTGCAGATGTCTTTCTAAAATCTCCAAGGTGAGTCTTTCAAATTATTTCCACAGCCAGTAATACAGAAATCCTAAAAAACAGTTATACTATGAGGACATACATAAAAACAAACATAAAATCACAACAGATCATTTAAAAACCTAATCGCTGGTACCCGATATCTGCGTCCAGAAGGAAGCAACTTAAACTCCTGGTGCAGTGGATGGTCTAAATCTGCTAGGATAAGTCTGGCCTTTTCACTGACCTCACCTTTTGTAGGTCAGTGAGGTTGCTTAGGGCTGTACCAGCAATTTTTCCACACACCTTTACAACTCTTAGCAGTTTATTTCTATTCTTAACATTTAAAAAACCAAACCAGCAGATGAGATTACAAGTAATAACCGACTCAATAAAACAAGAGTAAAACATTTTCATAAAAGTTGAATCCACATTAAAAAAAAAAATTAAATATATGATCTGGAAAAAATGCATTTAGCATAGACAAAGAAACTGATGAGATTCTACCTGTAAGCTCATCATGGTCACTGACTCACTGTGACGATTATACATTTTATAAAATGTTGCAGATGTCTCTCATCAGCTATGCGTGCTACAACATTCATACAATTTCTTTAGTTACACCAACTCATGACATAAGCATAAATTATAACATTACTCATGACTTACTGTATTGTCATTTCATTTTTCAATAACAGTAAAATAACTGATTTAAATAAAGTTTCAAAACTTACCCAAGAAGACCCTGGTCACGCAGACAACGCAACCACCGCGTCTAGAGATAAAACAACAATTCCAGCTCCTCCTCCTGTTTTATCTTTTCCCGCCCCCTTTATGTCCCAAAATACAGACACAAACCTGTTGCTCCCAATCTGAGGAGGCACTTTTAGCTCAGGCGCCACGCTGAGCAGCAGGGGCAGCGTGTGTGTGTGTGTGTGTGTGTGTGTGTGGGGTCCAGGAAACCCAAAGTGGATGCACTGCCGCAGAGGAGGGAGGCAGAAAATCATTTGCCACTTCAACTGGATTCCTTTGAAAGGTTAGTTTGATCATTCCCCGTCTCCTGCGCGCACTGAGAAAATGATCTGCCCGTGCAGCACATAATCTCTTTTTCCAAGATGTCATTGTGCACGAGTTTTCCATGACTTATAAATAACAACTCTCTGCTCTTGCTTTGGTCAGATGAGAGGGAAGAGTAAGCGAACACTCGTGTTGAGAGAAGTCCTCCATGGAGCCTGATGGGACTTTAATGAGTTCCTGTCAAGAAGTCTTTTGGAACCTCCTTTAGAACCTTCTTGTGTCTTTACTGGGAAAACTGTCATGGAAGACATCAGATGTCCTTGAAACGTTTTTAGAAGGAGTGAGACGAGAGTGCAGCATTATTTGATCAGTTCATTTTGAGGAAGTAGAGGAGAAGTTGAAGGGTTGGTTTAGAGCTTCATGCTGAGCCCCCTCGTTTCTTATCTGACCTGAAGCCAAGGGTTGGTGAGGGTTGCTGAAATAGCCATGGATGAAGCTCCAGAGCGGGGTCAGGAGGCAGCGGTGAACGAGGCTCTTGTTCAGTTCAAGGACACGCTGCAAGCCGCTGTAAGGGAGGTGCACGTGGACGTGAGTGCTTTCAAGCAGCGCATTGAGCAAAGGATCGAGGAGCTGTGTATTTCCAATGGACCTTTGGCTGAGGCGGTTACCAGGCTCCAGGAGGAGAACCTGCAGCTCAGGGCGAAGCTGGAGGCCCTTAGCCACCTGGTGGAGGGTCTCTCAGGGGTGAAGATCGAGGCAAAGGGGAAGGCTGAGGAGCAAAGATTAGAGAATGGCCATGTGCAGATTCAATCCAGGACCCAGGAAGAGCAGAGGGGTCTGGCTAACTCTGAAAACAACCAGCCAGGTCACTCCGCATCCTCTGAACCGTCTGGGTTCAGTGGAGGATTGAGTCAAGCTGCTGCCCCCGGTCCTCCTCCATGGAGAGCAAAGAGACATGCTGAGATTAATGTGAGTATTCAGTCTGTAATTCTACTGAAATAGAATAGAATATCACTAGATATCCACACCTGAAATATTAGGAATTAGATGAATATGTAGATGGAAAATAAGATATGTTAGATCCAGCAAAGATGCAGAAAGGGTTCTTGGTCACCACAGAAACACCAGCTTAAATGCCAGCGGTCTCAGATGATTAATAAAAACAAGAAGGAAGGCTTCAGGCATAAGTTTGTGAGTGCGAAGACTTTTAAAACAGAATTTCTTAGGTTTTGACTCTGCTTCCTGTTCTCTAATCCAGCCGTGGTTTATAAATCCAGATGAACTTTGCAGTATGGTAGCCAATGGTTCCAAGGTTGTAATTAGCCTAATTTAATTCTTCTCTCACTCTCCACATGGACTGTTTACCTGCATGCAACCAAAGCCTGCTCAAAGGTGAATGGATGATGAAACAAAGAGTGCAAACAGAAAGAAAGAAGCTTCTAGAACAGAAAAATCTCATCCCTGGCCGACACATTCACCCACTGATACTTGTTTAGAGGTTATATACTTGCAGTACCTCCACCAATGAGGCTGTGTGATTGGTTTGGTTTGTGTGTTTGTTAGCGGGACAGCTCATTTACACGTGTATGAAAATTCACATGGGGGGTTTGGCAGCTCCGCTTTGTAAGGGAAGTGCTGTTAGACCTGTGTCATTAACAGGCACACCTGACCCAGTCCAACATCTCTTTGTGTTAAGCAAACTCACACCACGTGAATGTTCTGAGCTGTGATCCTTCCAAAATGTCACTGCGCATTGCTGCAACATCACTCTAAACTGGAACAAGACCGGATGCTTCTTAACAGAAATTGCATAACTGTGTAGCATCATTAAAACTGCTCCTTTGCAGGTGTTAAAAACACAGAACCCTTAAAAAGATCAGATGACAGATTATGCAGGCCAATATTTTTTTTTATTCTTGGACGCTACTAAAGTGGCTTTGCATGATTCAGACTTTAAAATAATTATTTATCTCATACGGTGTAGCCTTTCAGTTCATCCTGAGGTCAGATTTCTTCTAATTGGCTGCCCCTCACAAACAGAAGGTTTGAACAGCTGGTCCTGAGAGCCAGACATGTGTGTCTGGACTGGTCATTTTAGGATAGCCACACTTGCTGACATCATACAAAGCCATGAGTAGAAAAAATAGTCTGAAAGGGAGTGTTTAGAGGTGATTGAATTCTGAGCTTCTGGCTCACAGGGATTACTCGTACATTCACTGATCTCAGTATTTGACACTTCATAACTGTACATATATGACAGAAATGTAGGAAAAGCATAATAGGTCTACTTTAATATAGTCCAGTATCAACAGTATAATACATTTAGCTTTATTAATGCTGAATATCTGTGTAATTATCCTTTTTGAAATGAATCCCACCACAAATACAAACACACACTTACACTCTCCCCTACCCCCTTATCAGCCCTCTTCTCCTCATGACCTGCTTTTATGACAGCAGGTCCTCCAAAGGGCACATGTATTTTTGGGTTTGCGATTCAGAAGTGAGCTGCAGCTCTTCTGAGCCTTTGCATGCTCGCCAACAACTGCAACCTTCTAACACGGTTAAACACGAGCAACCAAGCGAGCAGATTGTGGTGAAGCGATCGCGTCATGCACCATCAGGGGCGTAGTGGACTTCATGAAAAGGACACGAATAAGAACAGCATGCTACGCGACACGCTTGTAACAGCGCACATATGAGGGAGCATTGTTTGATAGCTCAGTTGACAGGTACAAAAATAAATGTCTGTCCTCTAATCACTCAGGAATCTTGTTTCCTAGCCAATCCAAGTCTCAGATCTCCTAATGGAAAGTTGAATTGCGTCCCTACATCCCTGTGAGATAAACTCTCCCCCCAGCCCACACCCTGAGAGGGACAGCCAGCTGTCCTGTCGAAGCACACAGCCTGCCAACATTCCTCCACACTGAGGTCACCTGGTCTTTTCCCAAACATTGGACCCCCCCCAGTTTTAAAATGACCTCAAGTGATTCTCAGCTCCATCATTTTCCACTTTAACAAACAGACTGTATTTAAAAGATGGAGGTAACAAACGTGACATCACAGTTGGGTGGGTGGGGACTACCGTTATGTTGGTTTTTTGGCGCTAGAAGTGACACTAGTCAGTGACAAAGGCTCAGCATCACTTAAGGTGGCCACACCCCTAACCTGAAGCCTTTCTTGTATCCTAACAGTTAAGTTATAAAAGTACAGTTCTTATTAACCCTCTGGGGTCAACGGACACACCAGTGCACCCAAATGACATCGCCGACTTAAGATGACGTGACAGCAGGATGCTGTCTCGCCGAGTCTCCGTGCGCGGACTTCAAACTACGTACCAGTTTTTAAATTGTGTTGATAGGCCAAGTAAAAAGTAAAATCAGAGTAATGATCAATAATCTACGCGGTGCTTTTTCCCGTATATTGTCCTCACGTTCAATGCGCGTTTCATGCAGGAAAAAACAGCAAAAACTGGATATTTGATAGCCCGAAGGGCTTGCGAATAAAATAAAAAAAACGAAAGAATTTACAACATCCCCTTTCCTATTGGTGATAAACAGTTTTTAAGGTGAATGATAAAGGTAAACTCAGAAGTAGTCAAAAACAGCCAATTATACCCCAGACCCCAGAGGGTTAAGGGGGAAACTGTGGAGGGAGCCTAAAGTCAGTAGAACTTCACAAAATGAATCCAACTCTATGAGAGACTGTCCTCAAAACGGTGGCTGTCATTTAAGTAGATACTGTGTATTGCTGTGTTGCCCGTGAGTTGAAGCCAGAGCCGCATGCCTTATGATGTAATGTCTTTAATGACCAGCAGGAAATCTCTGCTGTCATCACCAGATGTTCACACTTTGTTTCAACCTCTGAAAGAACACCTATAAACACCCAGCAGACAGGAAGCAACACTATTTGAAACTGTCTCAAGAATCTAAACATGCTCTCACTGCTAGCTCACTCTGTGCATTAGTTTTGTTGGCTTTTACGCTGAAAATTAAATGTCTATGCAGGCAGGATTGCAGGGGGCTGGAACCTATCCCACCTGAGACAGGCTGAGAGGTGTAGTACACACTGGACAGGTCTCCATCCATCACAGGGCTAACAAAGAGACAGACATTCACACTCATAGCCACACCTACAGCTAATTCAGTCGCAATTTAGCCCTAACATGCATGCCTCTGGACTAGAGGAGGACCCAGAGGAAATCCAGACAGTCACAAGGAAAACATGCAAACCTGAGCCCCAGCTGATCTGGAGTTTTTAGCCTATAATTTCGTCTGAAGGGATAGCCATGCCTTTGCCTGTGTGTTTGTATCTAGCCAAAGCATGTTTCTAAGCAGGAGCATGTAGGGGTGAACTCATCCAGAGGTTGCAGAGATTACTGGGGTCAGACAGAGTCAGACAGCAGCTACTGTGGAGCCTGCAGATCACCGTGGTGCTAATCTCCCACCTGATGATGGACCGGATATTCATACTGTTATGAGCACTGCCTGTGGCTGGAAAGCAAAAGGCTGCGGGGTGGGAGATAGGGTGAATACAGGCCACAGCTTCGTGGTGATATACTTAGGTGCTGTTTGAACTGCTCAACCGAACTCCCTGATTTCCAAAGCATCCATTTGGGGCTATATTGGGATGTAAGGAGAGTGCAGCGGAAACTCTTGCAAAGGGGCTGATTGCAAGATCTAAAATAGCCACTCAGTGGGAACATGGGTTTGTTGGCCACAGCTGTCATTAAAGGAGAAGCTGTCAGCTGTTAACAGCTGAAGATCACACAAGCAGAAAAGTGAGCACAAACACACACACACACACACACCAACGGGTTTGCGATGAGTGATAAAGACCTTAAATTAATTTGAGCTCCACGGTGTGCAGCACTGTGAACAACAAAAGGACCATCGCTGTGTGTGTTGTGAGAAATTGAATGAGTGAAGTTGCCAAAGCAAATGTATAAACACAGACACAGTGAGCAGCATGTGTTGATGATCACCTCAAAACTTCATGCTGAAGTATTGAGCAGATCATTTGCTCTTCGTCCCCTCCCCTTCCTGATTTCACTTCAGGGTTGCCTTAAATTTCACCCAAAATCCTCATTTAAAATATCTTTATTCTTGGACTTTACTAGAATAGATTTGCATGATTCACGGTGCAAAATAATCCTTATTTATCTCATACTGGGCCTCATTGCAACACTTAAGAAACAAGCTGTTTTAGCTGCTCCCTCTTTGAGACCGCTCTTCTGATTGGCTGCCCCTCACATGCAGGCGTGTGTCTGAGATGACGAGGGAAATAAAGCTGCCTGAAGCCTGAGCTTTTGGCTCACCGCGATTACTTTTACACACTTTGGCCTCATTATTTGAAACTTTGGTTATGTTCAGTATGAGCACCTGCCACTGCTATAATATATTAATAATCTTAAATTAAGGTAAAGCATAATAGGTCCACTTTAATCTCTTTGAATAGATCAGAATTTGTATGCAAGAGACAATATTTCCAGTCACATCTGTAATACAGCCACATGGAGCAGAGCTGGTTTTACTGGTCTGACCAGAAAACCTCCTTACTCTGAAGTACAAATAATACTATAATAATATAATTTTCCCTCATGGCCCAGCCTCTTTATGAACCAGTATACTGTATTTGAGGTTACTGTCGCATTAATTGGCCCGAGATAAGATGCCAATAAAGGACGCTTGTTTTACAGGAATCCTTATCCATCCTCTCCACAGCTTAGTGTTATTACCTTATCACCTTATTACCTTTGTTTTTTAAGGCTATTATGATATCATTCATTTATTAATGTTGACCTAAATAATAGAAGTGGGTGTTTTGACCTCCGTGTCTCCACTGAACAGGGAACTGAAGCGAGAGGAGAGAAAAATGTCGCCCATGTAGCCCCCACTGCACAAGAGAGACACCAAGGTAGGCAGCATCACCTCCACTTCCAGACAGGGTGACTCTTCGGGCTGATTTTACTTTTGGCTTTGTATTCTCTGCAGACGCTGATGTGACCCAGCCCGCTGAAGCTGCTCCTCAGTCCCACCGACCTCTGACCGCCATCACCAAACCCCCCTCAGAGTCTTCAGCTGTGGAAACTCCCAGTTCATGTCAGTTCATGTCCTCTTTTCATTAGTTCACACTTCACTTTAGGTTTATATAAAGACATCTAAAGTGATTTTAAGCTCAAAATGGAATTTTTATGTTCCCTTTGCTACGTTGATGTTGCAGTAGTTTCTAATACAAGGCAACAAAACCCAAAAACTTCTACATTACCCAGGATGGAGAATATATTCACAAAACCAAATGCTTTGCTATAAACCCTGAAAATGTCCGCTACACTCAGCAGTGTTTTGCACATATCACACAATATCCAAAAATCCCATTTTTAAAATGCATTTCCTCTTTTTTTGTCTCGCGGTTATACATTTTTTTAAACCATCTCTTTCCTTCTCATGAGGTCCAAGTTGTTGTTCGTTCGCGCGGAGATTCATTTTGGCATTAAAACTAAGTGGTAAATGAACATGTAAAAAAAAATACATAGATTCATAAATCGAAGGTTGCGAGTGTGCGCTGCAGTGTATTGTATTTACACCTTCAATCAGAAGTTTACATCCCCTCATGGGCGTGAATGTCGTGGTAATTTTGAGACTTTTAATGATTTCTTTGAGCTGTTCTTTTTTCCGGGGTGGGATGATTGTCCAGCACACATCTTTAATGGCTTTAGAAAACAAGAATTGGGTGCACAAGTTATTTTGGATTTTCTCTAATCCACACAGGGCCAAAAGTAAACATACAAGCTCAAATATGAGTTTCAACAATCTAGCTGTTGAATTGAAGTTCAAGAATTTGGAGTTAGTCCTCCTTCTTCATTATTCCATCCACTTTGTGCAGTGTACCAGTCAGGGTTCTAAATTAACACCCGCCAACCCGCCAAATGCGGGTAAAAAATCATTTTGGTGGGTGTTAATAAAAACTTACTAGCCAATTTTGCCAGTGATGCAAAAGGCATTACATGCATGATACATAAGGCTCCGTTCTCGGTCATCTATCCCCTGGCAGTACTTCCTACATTTCCCATGAACACTATATGCCTTAACGCTACGTCATGACATTATACGCCCATTGGCTGCGAGCAGTTTGTAGTGAAAATAGCGCGAGAAACCATGGAAATGAACGCTAACACCACTGAATATATATAGATGCTGCGCCATCGGTGTCCTGATCGCCTTGAGCTTTTTGATGCTCTCCTCACCATCCCTGCAACAACAGCTGACTGCGAAAGAGGGTTCAGTGTCATAAAGCAGGTGAAAAGTGACTGGCGCTCACGCCTTAAAGATGATACCGTCTCTGACCTCTTAAAAATACAGTTGTGCTCACCTGACATAACTGACTTTGACCCGTCCAAAGCACATATGGCATGCTGACGGGGTGCGCTCACGCAGGCCTAACTTTGTGCGCAAACGCGCAGCAAAAAATGAGAGTAGCTCAGATTCTGATGCCGCTTCTGAAGAAGAAGAGCTCTGAAGACGTGGTTCAAATAATATATATACATAGAAAGATAGATTGATCCCAAACCTGTTTGCACTTTCTGTGTATACTTTATGGTATGTGTTGTGTTTTTCATGCTAACAATGTTAATAAAATTATCAAATGCATTCAGTGGCACTCATTTCTCTTATTTTTACCGCATAAAATTAGGCTAGTGGAAATTCTGATTGGCCGGTAACTTTAGAGAGTTACCAGCCACATTGGCTGGTGATCAAAAAAGTTAATTTAGAACCCTGGTACCAGTACCACTGGTAGCAAAACAACAGCAATTGTCTAACCATCAAACTTTTCTCCAGAAGGCATTTGGCTCGTCTGCAAATTCAGCTGCAAATTTCAGTTGAGTTTGAAGGTGCCGATTTTGGGGCAGGGGCTTCTTATTTGGTCGGCGCCCTCTCAGTCCACGGTGATGTAAAACTCGCTTCGCTGTAGACAGTGACGCTGGTGTTCCAGCAGTTTCCAGTTCATGGCAGCCTTGAGCCTCGGTGGTTCCCGAGTTGTTCCTGAACATCCCAACAAATTTCCTCTCATCTGAGGCTGACAGTTTGGATCTTCTTCCAGACCTCAGCAAAGTGATGACACATCTGAATATAAAGCACCCTGAGGTGACTGTTGTGAATTTGCACTATATAAATAAAATTGAATCGAATTGTTTATTAAATACTGCCCAAACTGAATTTTTTTTTAAAACTCTAGCAAAGCATCATTAGTTCAAAACCAGCCTTCCCAGGTTTCTCCAAACAAAGACTGCAGTCACTCCCCAAAAATAACGCTTCAAACCATCAGTGCCATTTGGACTTTAGATTGTCTCTTTTTTCAGGTGCTGATGAACCCCAGCCTCATCTTCCCGTCACTGCCATGACAACTAGACCCGGTTCAGAGGCAGCCAAACCTGCTCTGTCTACAGCAGGGGAAGCAGGGGAATATCCTTTTATAAGAGGTCAGTTAATAACTCAAGTATTATTTATTATGATGCTACTCAGCTGGTTTGGAAGATGCTTTTATAACATTTTAACTCTTGTGAAAATCTGACTTTCTTCGAGTGGTCTGTAGATACTCTGGGATTTAGGTTACTGCGGTTCAGAGGTCCTGGAGGAATTTAATTTTCTGCTGCTTAAATAAGCCACTTCTTTTTGGCTCAAGGTTACATTTAGACTCTTGAGTTTGCACTCATCTTGGCACCACGAGTTTCTGCAGTGTCAGTCCATCTTTGCACCCATTCACAGTGACAGAGGGGTGCGGTACATTCAACATATCACTCAGAGACGACGGGTATCATGCCGGTGGTCGTCAGCTGTTTCTGTTAAGTCATGTTTTCTGTTTCAGCCTCTGAGCATGAAAAATAGGGAGTGTTTTATGTGTAATTTCACTCTTCATCTGCACAAACCTGAAGGCAACACCAGTGATGCAGATCAGTCAAAAGAGCAGCACTGCAGAAAAATCATTAATTGTTTGATCTATTTATGTCACCACTCTAATTGCTGCCTTTTATTTCTAGCACGATAGCTGTTTAGAGGTAATGATCCACTTAAATATTAAAAGCTACTCAGTGCATTCAGGCCTGATTCTGTCCCACAGCCTGATGAAGAAGAAATCTCTGAAGAGGATGAACCTTCCCAGTGCATTCATCTGTGGTGCTAAGCCAAAATCACATTGCTCCAGCATTGAGTATCTAAAGGCAATAGGTAGCACTAGCACAAAACTTCAGAGAAATAGGTGACAAATCTCAATTTCACCAAATTATTTTGCCATGCCAACAAACATGCTAACGTTTCAGCCTTGTGACCTTCATCAGAGCATGAAAGAAAATGGAAGTCATACCATTTATATACAGCAATTTGGGGGAAAAAATCTTATCTTGTATTTTCTTCATCAACTACACACAAATTGCCATGCCAGTGCCAGTTTGTGCTGCTGGAGCTTTACTACACGGCTTTCTTCTGTTTCATTAGCAAGATACGACTCAACGTGTTGTATTTATAAAATGTGTTTCTGCAGAAGAGAATCTGTGTCACACTTGCAGCATACAAAATCACTGAAAATGTGCTTTTTATAGACGAAACTCTGAACATAACCCAACAGAGCACTTCCCTTGCAGATAGCGGGCTTACTTGTGGTTCTTCAAGTTTCTAAGAGTAGAAAGGGAGGCAGAACCTTCAGCTCTCAGGCCCCTCTTCTGTGGAACCAGCTCCCAGTTTGGACTCTGGAGACAGACACTCTCTCTACTTTTAAGATTTGGCTTAAAACTTTCCTTTTTCTTTCCCCTCACTCCCACCTGGTCACAACAGATGGCTGCCCCTCCCTGAGCTGGGTTCTGCCAAAGGCTTCTTCCTGTTAAAAGGGAGTTTTCCTTCCCACTGTTGCCAAGTGTTCTTTCTAATACTGTAGCATCTTTACCTACAGTATAAAGCACCTTGAGGCGACGGTTATTGTGAGTTGGTGCGATATAATAAAAGTGAATTGAATTGAGTTGAGTAGCCTGGTCCAGACCAGGTTTTGTGTACAGTATAGGTTCGATGGTGATGAGTTAAAGCTAAAAGAGAGCAACCTCCATGACATCAAAAACTCTGACCTTAGGTTCAACATACTTCACTAACCCATTAATGTGATGACCCCTCTGGTCTGGTAATTCTTATAAATCTGTCAACCAATCCTTGTTGTTGTTTCTTACCAGGTTTTCCTGGTTTCACTCACAAGTATGTGGTCCTGTCATGGTTCAGGAAGACCTAGACCTGTCTTTTTTTTAGTGATTTGTGAACCCAACACTGGAGAATGTCTTGTTTGCCACTTAATTTATTTTTTTTTTGTATTAGTTTAGGTTCTTTCTCATTTTAATGCTGTATTATCTTCACCTGTGCAGGTGGAGCAAAGGAACAAAGGTCCCAGGCATCCCAGGATCAATTAGCCACTGAGTCTCAGGCTTTGCCCCATCTTCCTCTGACAGCATTAACCAAGAGCAGCTCTGACGGTCCCGCTGCATCTAAATCTGATCAGAGTGCAGCTTCGGTGCCAAACCCTTCGATGCCAGAATCACCGACGATAAAGCGAAGCGAATATCCATTTAGACGTGGTGCGTGCCCTGCTGCGGTATCGGCAGTGTCGTTCAGTTTGGCCCCTCATTTTAAAACATGTTTCATTCTCTTCTTTAGACACCAGTGAAGTAAAGCCCCACGTGCCACTTTCTGCCATGACCAAACCCAACACAGAGTCTTCATCGGCTGCTTCAACGGCTCAGTCTTTAAGCCTTTCAGCCTCGCAGGACCCTGCAGTAAAACCTGGAGAATATCCCTTTAAACGTGGTGAGTTATGTTATCTGCTTCTTTTGTTCCGATTCCAGTTATTTTTTAAGGTTGACAATTGTTTTTTATGTGATCAATTTAGTGCCAGTACTTAAAACACCCAGCCCCAGTTTAAAGAGAAGTGTGAGCTTCCCTCAGTCTGCAGGTAAACCCTCTTCAGGCCCATTCATAACAGATCACAGAGGCTTGTGATTTCTTTCTGGTATTGTCTTTTTTTTCTTGCTAATTACTTGTTGTCCCCTTGTTCTACAGAAAAATTACTTCCCTCCAAATCAATCATAAAATCTGGCTTCTCACCTAATTTGGACAAGTAAGTTGTGACCATCAACCCCGATTAATCTGACTTAATCTTAACTCTGTCTGAATGGCTGCTTTAGTCAAAGATTCTCAAACCCCATCCTGATGCTTCATATTGTTTTCTGCTGCTTCTCCACAGGAGAGCGAACAAGCCAGCAGGGGGCGACTTTAAGCAGGATGTGATGAAGTCGCAAACACTTCCACGCTCCAATGGCGCTCAAGCCAAACGGGCTTTATTTGAAAGGATGAACTCGGAGCCTATAAAGTAACAGAGTATAAACTGTGTTGTGTTTTTTTCCTTTGTGACTCGTTCTTCAGCCGTAAAATGAGCTGCATTTGCCTCCAACAGGCCGAAAGACTCGAAGCCTAAACTGAAGCGCTCTCAGAGCTTTGGTGTGTCCAGTGCCAGTGGTATAAAACATATCCTATTGGAGTGGTGTCGCTCCAAAACCATTGGCTATCAGGTATGGCTGCTGGATATACTTTTATGTTCTCTCAAAGAACAATTACTAACTGTAATGAATCATATTAAATAATAAAAGCAGAGGCTTAAGACTTAACATGTCTTTAAAAACACTTTCCTTGTCATTGTTTTTAAAAATGAACATTTTGAAAAGCTTCATTGTTTGTGACAACTGGAGAAAAATAAAATATTATAAAACTCTACCACTCTGATTCAGTTGCGGGCCGTTGCAGGCTCCTCCCAAAGTCATTTGATGGTAATTTCCACAGACTGCATGTAAAAGATGGATATAGTTACCACAATGTCACCCACTGGTTTCCGGACCATAGACGGTCTAAAAGAAGTACCTTAAACCTGCATTCTTTTTAATGGCCACCAGGCGATGATAGCCTTTCAGTCCTGTTGACATTCCTCGCGTGAAGTCATTGCTCGAGAGTTAGATGCAATCCAAACACTGATTGCTATGGAAAAATGTGTATTCTCCAACTGGTTGGCAGTGGTGGTTCCTGGAGGTTGCTGGCTGTCACTGGGTACATTTAGATTCAAAGAAGGTACTGCGCCAAAAACCTCCTAGTGATTGCTTTGATTGCTAGCAGGTTGCCTGTAGTTTTTCATGTTTGCCTGCAAATACTCGCTAACTACTAGCCGAGTGGTAGCAAAACTTGAAAAAATATGACGCAAACTGGAAATGGAGAGTCTTCGCCTTCAAAGTAAAAGTTGTGCCTCAGCGCTGCAGCCAACATGTTTCAAAAGGTGCAACTTTACTTTAAAGATCAATGGTCTCCAAATTAGTTTGTGTTGCACTTTTCACAGTTTCACTACAGCTCAGAGAGCAGTTGAACAGTGTTTGTTTACAACGTGTTAGCATCCAAAGCAATCACAAGAAGGTTTTTGCCGACTGCTTGATGACAGGATGGTCGGGGACCGGTCCACAGACCTGTGTGACTGGAGCTTTAGCAATCATTTTCCCAGCAATTGCCATCAACTTCCAGCACCTCGTTGGATAATACTTTTTCACTCATAACTGGTGGTTGCCAGATGGTTGCAGGCCAGTCTCTAAGCCTTTGTGACTGGGGTCTCATCACTTCATCCCGTAACCATGATTGTCACACCTTCACAATGGCGGACAAGTTAACGTCACACGGTCAGTGGTCACGTGTCTACAAAACCTCAGTAGAAAGCTGTAGAGAAACAGCCCTCGGCCCTGATCTCTGTAAACATGACTTCACAAATCAGCGGGTGACGTCAAGGAAAATTTTTATACTGTCTATGCTTTGGACTCATTTTGAAGTCCCAGCATCAGGGTTTTTTGGCTGGCACCATGAAGTCCTTTTTTGGAGCCAGAAGGGACTGGAAAAAGCTTCATCCATAAACAGGTTCATACCACAGATATCAGCTAATTAGTAGACTAACAGAGAAACTTCATGGATGGTCTGTAACACACAGGAAGCTTCAGTCTTCAGCTCCTGGGGTTTCTGGTTGGTAATTTCTTCAGGTAGATACACTGTGTATTACTAAATACTGCCAGCACTGCTCTGGGAGTCAACACTGAATAAATAAATCAATGAAAAAGAAACACATGACTGATTGTTTTTTTCTTGTAACCTCTCAGAACATAGACATCCAGAACTTCTCGTCCAGCTGGAGCGATGGGATGGCCTTCTGCGCCCTGGTCCACTCCTTCTTCCCTCTGGAGTTTGAATACAACTCTCTGGACCCTGCAAACCGCAAACACAACTTAGAGCTGGCTTTCACTACTGCAGAGTAAGCTGGCTAGAAGAGGTGGCAAGGGATTGTGTTCACTGTGATAAAAGGTCCATTTTAGGTGGAATAATAAATTATGAAGCCAGGAGAGGAGGTCGGTCTTCCAAGATGAAGCTAAATTTGCAAGATTAAACATTTAAAATAAATAAGAGGGAAAAAAAAAAAAAGCTTGGGTTTGAGTTGGAAATATAAGGTTATACATTTGTGAGAAAATATGCTGGGTTAATTTTAGAAAAAAGTCATGGTTTGGATTAAAATAGAACCGTTTCCACTTCTTTTAAAACTCTGTTTTCTTGGTTACCAGAGTGAGGCATCCTCTCTCAACACTCAAGAGTCTCAAGACTACTTGAAATATCAGTTTCTACATCGTGATGTCTGTTGTGAATAAAAGGACAATAATGAAAGCAAATAAATTACTTTTTCATTGCTAATTGATAAATTAGTCAGTCAACTGAGAAACTGATAAATAATTACCTTCAGCAGTGTTGTGTAGTAAAGGTCACCCAGTAGAAGTACAGTAAATTACTGGTGGGTGTGGCCACTAGAGTTTTACTTAGTGTACTTAAAATATAGTAAAATGACCGGGGCAGGTGCTTTATGTTTGTTTAAATGAACTATTAGCTTGTGTTGTGTTGTGAAGATGATGCTGACAGCAACAGCCACAAGTTCATTCTTATTTTACAGGAACATAATTACACTGATTTGCTCATAAAACATAATAAAACATCAGTGCATGTTTGGATGTGCTCTGTTTCTCTTTCAGGGAGCAGGCTGACTGTCTGCGTCTGATCGAGGTGGAGGACATGCTGGAGATGGGGGACAAGCCCGATCCCATGTGTGTGTTCACATACGTCCAGTCCCTCTACAACCACCTGAAGAAGTTTGAATAACTCTGTATCAGAGCGCGTCACGAAGTCTACACGCTGCTGACCACAGTGTGTTTTAAACACTTTGAATGAGGAACCTAAAGTGACGCAAACTAACAGGAAGTCTCAGCTGTCTGTGCCAAATCACAAATAATATGTTGATCAGTTTTATACTGTGTGTGTGCGCATTCACCTGTTTCCCACAGTTTCTTCAGCATTTGTAGTGGACTTCATAAAACACTTTCCTGCGGCTCATACTGTGACATATGAGGCTCTAAACGTGCTGTTTTTGCTAAATGGAAGTCGGCCCTGTGTAGTATTCACATCAGTAAGGACACAAACATCACCTGTAATAAAAGGAGGAGTTGTCTGCACGTGAGTGATGTCCTTTTCTTGTAATAGGCTTCTTGTATTGTCCCACTCTTTTTTGCAGAATTGTTTAAATTTTTGAGCATGATCGGCCCGTTTAAGGTCATTCCAAAGCATCTCAATCAGATTTAAGTCCAGACTTTGACCAGGCTGCTCCAAAACCTTCATTTTTTTTTTTTTTTTTTTTGAGCCATTCAGAGGTGGACTCGCTGGTGTGTTTGGGATCATTGTCCTGCTGCATAACCCAAATAAGCTTGAGTTTCAGGTCATGAACTGATAGCCGAACGTTCTCCTTCAGGATTTTCTGGTAGAGAGCAGAATTCACGGTTACATCAATTACAGCAAGTCGTCCTGAAGCAGCAAAGCAGCCGCAGACCATCACACTACCACCACCACGTTTGACTGTTGGTATGATGTGCTTTTTATGAAATGCTGTGTTAGTTTATGCAGGTGTAACGGGACTCAAACCTTTCAAAAAATTCAGCCTTTTCCTCGTCAGTCCACAGAATGATTTCCCAAAAGTCTTGGAGATCATCAAGAGCAAATATGAGACGAGCCTTTGTGTTCTTTTTGGTCAGCAGCGGGTTTCTCCTTGGAACTCTCCCATAGATGCCAGTTTTGCCCAGTCTCCTTCTTATAGTTGAATCATGAACTCTGACCTTAACTGAGACACGTGAGGCCTGCAGTTATTTTAATGTTGTTCTGGGTTCTTCTCTGACCTCCTGGATGAGTATTTGATGCATCCTTGGAATAATTTTGGTCGGCTGGCCACTCCTGGGAACGTTCATCACTGTTCCAAGATTTCTCCATTTGTATAAAATGGCTCTCACTTTGGTTTGCTTTAGAAACGGCATTGTAACACTTTACAGACTGAGAGATGTAAAAGACATAATTTCTCAGTGCAATATGTTGCTTTTTGAGATCTTTTAGCTTGCTTCACTTTGTCAGACGAGATCTTTTTAAGTGATTTATTGATTCAGCAGGTCTGGCATTAGTCAGAGCTGGGTGTGGCTGGTAAAAACTGAACTCCGCTTTCCAAAAAAAAATGTGTTTAATCACAATTAATCCATGCACTGCATTCAGCGGCACAGAATCACCGGGAGACAATTTTACTACGTAGTAGGACATCATCGGGGACTGGGCCAGACTACATAGAGTTAACCAACAAATTAACATTGCCATCTACCGGTAGAGCAAATATGGAGCACAAGGCTAACGACTGAGCTTCTTTTTTTTTTTTTTTCCACGTGTGAGTAGTTGATTTTAGCCAGTTCAAGACAGAGTTTACAATTTTTGTTTAAAATATTTGTGGTTAATTTTATTTGTTAAAAGAATAAAGGGGCATTAAAAACTGTATTTTACGATTTTCATATTAACGTTTTGGAACTTTTGTGGTGCTTTTACGGCTTCAACCTGAGTGCTTACATTTCTAAGGAACGAATATTTGGAAAATTTGCAAGCTAAGAGACCGAGGACGTAATCAGTAAAACAAACAAACAAACAAACAGACAAATAAATAAGCATAAGGGAGCAGTATTAAATGTTGCTGTAATCTAAAAGAAGTTGAAAGATCGTTTGGCAGATTTCCAATATTTTCAAGGGGCGTGAACGCACCGCTTCCCATTGACCGGGCATCCCTTCCGGTAGATGAGGTCAACTTTTCCCTAGATCCGCCATTTCAGCCCTAGAGTTTCTTGTTGCAGGTTAGTTATGGTTTTTTTTTTTAGTTATTTTAAATATCAAGAAGTAGATCATTTGGATTTGTGGTGCAGGATTCGTTCCGCCGAGATAAACCCTTTAACATTACGGTTAGACGTTACTAAAATCGTGACGTTGTAACGTTTTTCCAGCGGGAGTGTTAGTCAACCAAAGTTTTGTATGAGTTGCGGATAGGGAGAGGCGAAGGGGAAAAGGCCTCAAGCCTTGGACGGATTTCACAGCCATGGCCGGTAATTTTGATGCCGAAGACCGTACTAGCTGGTACTGGGGGAGACTGAGCCGCCAGGACGCGGTTTCCCTTTTACAGGGACAGAGACATGGCGTTTTCCTCGTGAGAGACTCGATAACCAGCCCTGGAGACTACGTGCTGTCCGTGTCGGAGAACTCCAGGGTGTCCCACTATATCATCAGCAGCATCAGTAACAGTCTGCAGTCTGGCTCAGGTAACGTTGGACTTGTCTCTAATATAATGAGGGCTTTCATTTTAAACCTGCTTTGCTAGGATTTAGCCCACTCTCTTCAAGCCACGCCAGACTCCCTTTAGGAATTGTCCAATTTAACAACATCGGAGTAACTCTACAGGCATACCCTTTCTTTACCAAAGAGCGGTACACTTTTCTTTTTTTTTAGTGTTTTTTAAGCTCAGTTTTAAAGTCTGCATTCATATAATAATAATAAAATCTTCACTCTGTAAAAAACAACAAAAAAAACTTTACACATGGGGCGGACACACTTTGCCATCTCCTGTTTTCTCAAAGTCGCGCCAGACAAACCTCAGGAATCGTCCAATTGCACAAGATCTCGCTAAATCCACAAATGTGCTCTTATTTATCCAATCAAGCACACATTATCTGAGTTTTTAAAGCTTCTTTTTATATTCGGCATGTATGTAATAAACTCCTCACTTGCTTTTTAATAAAATCTTCACTTTTCACATTGACCACTTAAGTCCCATCACGAATTGCGCAATATGACACTCTCTCTCCCTAAATCCACAAATATACACGTACAGTACCCACAGGTACATAACGTGTCCGTAATGTTGAAGCTCCCTTTATAAATTCGGCATATATTTTTACTCAGCTCAACAAAGGTTTTCGTTAGCCAGTTACTGTGAAATAAAGGTCAGTACTTTTACTGAATCTCATCCCCATGTGCGAATCTTATCCTTTAAAGGAGAATACAAATCCTCTTAATAAGCCATCATCTTCAACAAGCAGCCACTTTTTAGTCATTCAGCCACTGTTCTGGTTAACTCTTAATACATTTTCCTCTGCTGAGGGTTTGAGGCAGTGTTTTCTGTTCAGCAGCAGGTAGAGAGGTGAGGTGAGCTGGTTTGGGCTGCTTCTGCTGCTGCAGGGATTGAATGAAGG
>JASGAU010387945.1:0-18666 GCA_030220045.1 Australoheros facetus
TATATATATATATATATATATACACATTCCTAGATGTAGAAGTAACTAACAATGTGAGAAAGCACAGTGAAAATATGCTGAAGCTGCATTTTTAGACATGGCTAGATTTCCATATTAAAAACAAACTGTACTGTGCTGATAACATAGAGAATTGGGGAGAAGAAGGACAGATTAGACTGTTGTCATAGAGCTCTGGATCTTAAGTGCATGTAGCAGAGCATATATGCAGTATCCTATCAGTTGAAAGGAAGCTAGAACACTATTCTTCATGTTGACGTTGAAAGAAAAGGTACAGAAAAGGAAGCTCAGTTAATAAACTGGTGAAAAACTGCTGTCTGGCCTGGAGGTAACAATAAAAGGGATGATGAGGACTAAACTCAGCTCCATAGTAGAAAACACCTTGCATCCCATTTATGGTGAGATCTAAAATGCCACAACCTCCACACTTTTGCCTACAGCCATTAGACTGTGCATCACATTATGACCAAGGGTTAGGGTGAGTGCTAGGTTTGCGACCGAGTACAACTACAACGCAAGTTAAAGAAAGATGATGTGATGCACTACACTGCAGAAGGTAAACAAGCCACAAGGAACTCCTCTCTACAATGGAAAATTCAAAATATTTTAGGCTTCTGTTTTATTGATGCATGCAGTCTTTTTGCATGAGACATTGCATAGTTACTTGTGTAACCTGACTATGACATTAATACACTATACTACCAAAAGTATTCACTCACCCATCCAAATCATTAAATTCAGGTGTTCTAATCACTTCCATGGCCACAGGTGTATAAAACCAAGTACCTGGGCATACAGACTGCTTCTACAACCATTTGTGAAAAAATGGGTCACTCTTAGGGAGCTCAATTAATTCCAGTGTGGTACTCACTTGCTTACACACAGATTACATATTTTTTTATTATTATTATTATTATTAATTCACAATAAATATGGCACATTTCAAAATCCACACATCATAAAGAACTTCCCAAAAACAACAAAAAAAAACCTGTCATAAAATTCATAAGTTAAAATAAGAAAAAGAAATTAAAATAAAATATTTGTGTATTAAGACCAATAAACTTTAGTAAAAATTAAAGGAAATTACAGTAAAACTATAATAAAATCAGGAAAAGCTGTATTTTAAATTCCACACATCTGTCACGTTTAGACTTAGCCAGGCCAATGGAACAGACAGAAGACCTCAGACATAAAGCACTAAGAGGCCAGAGATGTAACCAGGAGAAAAGCCATAAAGGGCCTTGAAGTAATCAATAAAATCCTAAATCCCATTCTAAAACAAAGGTTGTTTTTTTTTAAAGTATTCCAAGTGTGATAAATTCATATTATTCTGTAGGAAACCATTGATGGCAGTTTGATTAGCCATAAGCTGTGACCCAGTGACAATAATTTCAGTTTTGAGTTCAGTTGGAGAAAACTGTTTGACATCCAGTTTAGGATTTCACAAAAACAGTCATTAATCAGTCTCAGCACACCTGGGTTGAATGATTTAATGGGCAAATATATCTTTGTGTCATCAGCATAAAAAATGAAAAGAGCCATCAGCATTTTGAAATAAAAAGGTTATTTAGAAACTGTCCTATAATTTTGAATGAAAGAGGGACCATAACTGCTTGACAAGGAAATGTTAAAAATACCAAGAAGACTTGGCCCGACAGTATATATAACTTCAAGTAAAAATGAGGCAGTATATCAAGGGAGGACACTATCATGTGTGACACCATTTCTAAAAGCACAGACAAGGTAATCGGATAAAATTGGTTCAAACTGTCCAGTTGCGGCTCAAGGACACTGAAACGAGTTATACTGAGCATAATCATATACTAATTGAATCCATTTTATCAGTAAAAAGGGATTTTTAAAAAAGGGGAAAAAAACATTTTACAATCAGCTGGGGTAAAAGAGGAGGATGGATTTACCAGTTTATCAATAGTCTTAAATAAAAATGTAGAATTATGTTTCTGGCCTGAAATAAGTTATGAGACATGTCGTGTCCTAGAATCCCTAAATATAGTGTTATAGTGTAATACAAGTTCTTTCATAGTGTTGTGTTCCATCTTCTATCCTTGAATATTGTGATTAATCCATGGATACTTTTTTTTTTTTTTGCCAGAGTAAGTCGTAGTCTTAACTGGTGTAATGATATTCAGTGAGGACACACTGTGTTGAAGTGATCAGCCAGGTTGTTTGTGTGGGAATATTCAGACACATGGGCTTTGGCTTTCTAATACTGCACACAATTTTGAGACACTTTGATCACTGGCAGTGTCAATAGAGGGTGATTCAATTTGTAGTCAAAACCAGTCATGTCTAGTAAATCTTGTAAGCATATGTCGATCACAAACAAAATCCACAGCGTGGCTACGGTTATGTGTGGGTCCATACACATATGCTTGCAAAAAGTCAGTAGCATGGGTATCAGTGGAGTAATCAACATTACTCTGAGATGGAGACTGCCAGGTTTAAAAGAGAGAACTTCAAAGGAAGACATCACTATATTACAACATCCTTGGCAGTATTTAAAGCTATTACTACAAACAGTCACTAGGCCACCACTGTGTCAGATGACCCTGGGTTAAAATACAAGTTAAAATATAAAAAGTCTTACTGGACAAATAATAAGTTTAAATATAATATGCCTTACTGGGCTCTCAGAGTGAAAAGTGCCATTTTAGTTATCTGTGCTAGGAGCTGCGGTGGATGTAGATGTCAGAATATTTAATAGATGAGCCATTTTTCTTTGTGATTTGTGCACGTATTTGTTGACAGACCCATTCCTTATTATTGCAGGAACATCAAAACTACTGTATGTAATGAGGTGGATATAGAGAATGACAGTAGACTGGTTTAGTGAGTGGTGCTGGCTCCAAGTGTGCTGCATTAAAGAACTGCCATGTGTGTTTGGGCAATGGAGATAGCATAAAGAATGTTTTCAGAGAGCGCATGGAGATCTTGTGGACAAAGGTGAACTCATCTTTTTTGAAAAAGGATTTACAAGCTGAGAAAAGGTTAAAGTTGTCAGTTAAAACTATCTTCAAAGGCGCAAACAATTGGCAAAATACAGACAATTAGTAAGATTAGATAAGATAAAACAGTAAGATCAGCATGTGTGATGCCACATAGTCAGGCATTGCTGCTGGCATTTCTTGTCACGGTCGACTTTCACTGTGGGAGGGGCCCCGGCCACTCCTCCGCACACAGCAACAGAGAACGAGGTGAGCCGAAGATAATGTGTTACTCAGGACTAACAAGTGTTTTTCCTAACAAGAATTATTTGTGGCACAATGGAAGAATGATTTCAAATGGAGAGGGTTTCAAAGCAGCACTTCACATCTCTGCTGAATTTAAACATTACCAGTAACGAGCCATGTGCTGAAACAGTGGGCACAAAAAATGGCATTATAGCTAACTTAAAAAGCAAAGCAGGCATAGATAAGGACTGACTTTATAGTCCTATGCCTTTTTTTTTTTCTTTTTTTTTGTTAACAGAGCCTAAGAGTTTATTATTATCATCATTATTATTTTATTTGGTTGTGTGTTTTTATGTTTTACTGTATTCCTTTTTTTTCAGATGACATTACAGTGATTTTTAAAAAAATTCTATATATTCCTGATGGAAGAATGAGCTCTTCTAAACCTACATAAATGTTTACAAAATAAAGTATACTAGTAATATTACAGTGATATTCCATGTAACTGCCAAAAATCATAAAATAATGTGAAAGAAATTTCTGGTCATACACAATTGCAATTACAACAAATTTGATGGCATGTTTTGTTTTGTTTTGTTTTTTTGTTTTTGTTTTTTTATATGTACATTATGAAGTGCATAGGATTTTAAAACATAAACTTTGCATGGCCTACTTATTATACAGATAATATGAAGTTTGGCACAGTCCCCTTGACAACAATTGCCATGCAAAAATGATTTCATCCCCTTCTTGAATCTTCTGCTACATTAGACTCAGTCACTGACCTTATAATCTAATTTCTGATCTAAGGCAGTGAGTGCCTGCGCATCTCAACAGTGACACAAATACATTTATTCATATTTTATATTACTATAGCTGATTACAATAACAAGAAAAGTATGCAATGAAATACAGTTTTCATACTTGCCACTTGCAACCCAATGAGCAAATTATATGGCAGGCAAGTGTAAATTGCATTAAGCCAATTTTCATGATAAGGCTCGGACAAATCGGTGCCCTGACAGTCAACGTCACCAATGTTGCTGAAAATAAATAGTTTACGATCCTGGCTTCAAACACACACACACACACACACACACACACACACACACAGATGACAGTTAATGTGTTGCCATATGAAAAATAGATTGAATACAACAGCATAATCTTTTAATTAGTGTGAGCTTGCTGTGCTTTTAATGATGTAAGTAATGTAATATACAGATAATGATCGAGTTGACCCCATAAAAAAGTAATGGTGCACCAAAGCCCTAATTCTCTTTTCTCTATTAGAGAAGACATTAGAAAGTCCAATCTAAATGAAAGAATTTGCTTCAGTGTTGCTCAGTGGTTCGGTTCAATTGCTTCATGGTGTGCCATATTATAGCGTGTCTTTATGTTTTTATTTGTGATGTGGATCTTTGTGTTATGTAGTGAGTATTGATTTTAATCTGGAGGGGATAAAAAGAAAAGAAATTGTCACTGGCAGCATGATCGCTATGTATTACATTTCATGTGAGCAAAAAAAATTGTTTAGCAGTGTCTAACAGTGTAAACTACTGGTACTTAATCCAGTTAATCAGTATCACAAATTGTATGTACTGAAACAATATCTTGCAAGACTGTTATGAATTGAAGTACCCACTAGAATTTAGGATGAGTTTCAAAGCTGGGTGGTAAAATTCACAGATACCATTCACTAACCATTAGTCAAACTAATACGCTTATTGGTCAGTATGTGGTTTTATGAGGTAAATTTTGGCTTACAGTCCTCATGTAATTATCTACCTGACAGGCAAAGCAATGAAATTACTATGTTCTCTCAATTTATAATTGCAGTAAATCTGATTTCTATATACAGTTAAATAGATTAAAGATCTGTTTAATAATATGTGCCCTTCCATTGACAAGCAAGTTCTGGCCTGGTCTGTTTCCAGAGGTGGCAAAAGTACAGACATTCTCTACTTAAGTAGAAGACTCAAATGTGAAAAGGTAAAGGCTCTGAAATTTACTCAAAGTAAGAAAGTAAAAGTGGCTGTTTAGAGAACATTTCTATCAGCTATTTTTGTGCAAAACTAACTGTACCTCATGCTATGTTGATGTAATAACAAAACAATATTATTAAATGAGAATACAAACTTTATTTCAATCAATCATGAGCACAGAAAAAGAAAGAAAAGTCTTAAAAAGTTCTATTTGCTGTTACGTACCTACATTGTAGAGGGTAACTCTGATTCACTTAAACAGGAAAATGAGTATAATAAGGGGTTACAGTGGGATTCAGCAGGTGGGGAAACCCTAAGGTCGTTTGTAGTGGGGAAAAGAATCACAGCTCACAATAATTTCTATTGTGAGCTTCAGTAGATTTTCTGTGTGCAGGCTGTGATCAGCTGCTGCTCTGAGGTTTACTGCTGTTTGTGGATTTACACAACTCAATTCAACAAGATGTAACATAGTATTTCACGAGTTATCTTGGTTGATTTCCACCCCCTACACTGAGAGTATACTGTTTATACTGTCTTTATACTGACAGTATGCGGATGATATAAAGGTTGAATTCAGTGAATGAATCTTAGTATCATCAACTTAAATTCAAACTCATCTGTGCTACCCTTGATGTAACCATTACTGACCATGAACACCACAGCTGCTGTGCACCAGTCCGACACAGAGCTTTACTGTAAATTCACCATAGTACACCAAGCTAACCTGTTTATCCTGCACCAAACTGCAGTATTTTGAAAAACACAAAGTTAGCCTACCTCAGTTTGTTTTGCTGGATGTTTCACAATATGAAAAAACATAACTTCACATCATACACAGATCCAAGATCTGCTTTAAAAATGTAAGCTTTAAATGTCCAGTTTATCACATGTCACTGTGCAGTCCTTACCTTTAAATATAACCTCTCTCCTTCCTCTCCTGTCCTCTTTCTTCCATCTTCTCTCTCTTTCTTTTCTCTCCCTGGAAATACAGCAGCTGTTCCTCTAGCTAGCAGACACACTGTGTGACAAACTGCAGACACTTTGTGTGTTTGCTGATATTTGTTGAGCACTTAGAAACGTTGCATTTGAAATTACCTGCAACATGTCACTCCATTTATTTTTGCTCCTCTTCTGTAGCGCTAGCTAGATGCTGTAGTACCCCAACCACAACTTATGGAAGAAAAACAACATTCTGGATCTTTCCGGTCCACTGTAACCCCTGATACAGCGCTATAAATGATACATAAATTATCTGGTTTTGCCTCTTTTATCTCTTTGTATGTGATACACCCCGCAGATGGATACACTAGTACGATTGTCCCTTAATGTGTTATTGTTCCTCCATTACTGTATGCTCAGATCAGTTTGATGTTTGAGGGCACACAGTGACCGAAAATAAAATCTTCCCTCAGACGTATTAAACCTAAAGTAACGAGCCTGTTTTGACTAGAAAGTACAGATATTTGTGTAAAAATGTAGGGAGTAAAAGTAAAAAGTTGTCAGAAAAATGAAAACACAAGTAAAATACAAGTACAGTGACAAAGTATTTGTACTTTGTTACTTCCCACCTCTGCCTGTTAGTTGCCTGGCATGGGAGTTCATGACAACTGGGGACTCATGCCTGGAGTCTTTGTATTCATCTGTGAGACTGAAGTTGAGTCAGTGTCGATAGCTGACTTAGTTTGTGGTTTGTTAAATGCTTGGCTGAGTTGAACTGCTTTTTGAACACAGCCTAAAGTAGTTATTTATTATTATTTTTATTATTTTATTATTATTTTATTATTTATTATTGATACTGGAACAGAGCAACAATAGTTTTAATTTGGCCCTCAAATCCATGTATTCAAGATTTTATGTCTTCTCGGGTGAGTTTAGTCCTCATTATCTATGGTTTGAATTCCTGAGCTTTGTTGTAGCTCGGTTCAATCTTTGTTGGCTTGGGCATTTTGGTTAGCATGGATGTTTTTTTGTTTGGAGGCACATTTTGGTATGCTACTGTGGTTGATGCTCATACTTTCATTTCAGTTTTGGTTGGCAGCTGGAGTTTTGGCAAAGCAGTGTGGCATGATTGTAGCTGCAGGCCACCTGGTGTTGGACACTGGTGTTCATTTTGGTAGCAACACTTTGCTTCTAACTTGCTGTTCTGAGGTTTTCTGTTGAACCTATTAGCAAGAACAGGTACTCATGGGGCAGATACTACTTGAACTCTTCAGTATAAAGTTATACTATTAAAAATCTCTAATAAGAACCAGTTTGGCCTTGCTATATTGCTATTCCTGCTAATCATCTACTTTAACTTAATTTTTTTTAAAATATATTCAAATCAATTTTACTAATATAGTAATCTTCTAAATAGTAATACACCAAACCTCTCTGTTTGTGAATTTCTCCTACAAGATCAGGCGTTGAGTAACCAAACTTGGCACACAAGTACATTTTAGGCCCCTGAAGGCGGCATCCACCTTCCAATGGGCTAAAATAACCCATCTTATTCACCTATAACACCTTTGTATGTTATTTTATTTTTCCAGGTCAGCAACATCTCATATATCCATGACACTTGAATTATGCATACTATATTACGACGTCATGTTGCCTGGCAAGCATCTAAAAACAGACTAACATCGCAGATCAAACAATACAAGAGTATGGCTATGTACTAGTATAAATAAAATCTTGTATGATACAGTAAAACACTAAGTTATTATTGGGCACAGCACTTTTGTAAAGGCATGACATGAAGGCTAAAAATATCACTGTTGAAAATCAGATGTATAATACAATATGTAGGAGACTGGGTTGACCCCGGTGGATTACTGCAGTGCATGTATTACGGTAGATTACAATTCTCTTTTTGTGGCTCCCAAAAAAAACTTTTCATTCAACAACACTCATTGCTTTCATTGTAAAATTTTCAATGTATTGTAAAGCCATAATTAAGTTTCTTTAATTTATCATTAAATGAAACATTAATTTATTTCTTTTAGTCTCATTTTTTGATTACTTTTTATAACATATCTTTATCCCATGATTAATAGTGCAGGTCTGTAAGAAGTGGGAACTACTGAAATGATTCCATTTCAGTATGTACTGTAACAGTGTCCATCAAGCTCCAGAATAGCACAGCAAGTACAGGAAATGCTCACATGCAGAGGTACAGCAAATGTATAACCTGGAAAAAAATGACACAGTAGGGAAAAGAAGGGAAAAAAAAATTATGCATAGATAGTAATGACAGAAAGCCATGTAATTCTCTGTGTTGATCACTACCTGGAGCCTGAAGGAATTTGATAATAAAACAGAATTTTGTTAATCCCAAGACAGCTCTGTAATTGCAATATTGAGGTACATCTCCTCTCTGTTAATAACTGTAATTTCAGGCAACACTCTGCCTACATATACATTTATTCATAATTACCTCAGGGAAAGGAAAGTGCCATAGTGTCTATTAAAATGCTCTGTATTAAATGGAAATAATGTATGCTTGAAAAATTGTTGCCAATAATCTGGGATTCTGTACAAAACTTTAGCTTTTAAAATAAATGAAGGGAATGACTATTTTTAATTCCAAGGTCACCTATATACTGTATGGATTATTCATTTCATGCAGATTACTTCAAACCAACTGCATGCTACTTGTACTCTTGGCAGTAACAGTTTATTGCCACTTGTTTTTGGTTTCTTGCATTTAAACATAAGCTTGTAGCTACATCATACCATGTAGTTTGCAATGATGTCTACCTGTTAAATAAGCAAATGTGTCAAAATTTGCAAGTTGTCCAGGCATTAAATTGGCAGTGACAGAAAAGTTAGCACCTCCTCTTCAACTGTGAGAACCGTCTGCCTCGGCTGCAGTAGTGTTAAGGTGTTAACAAAAATTGGCAGTTATATATTTAAAGCCACTGGCTCACATGAAGAAGTGTATTCAGTAGTAGAGAATATGCACTAGAAATGTGCTAAAAATGCCAAGTTAAAAAAAACCTTCTAAATCAACAAACATTTAAAATTAAAATTCAGTTATTTGTATCAAAGTTTGGGAGCCTTTCTTTAGATTACATCTTACACACTCAGCATAGATATTGTACAAATGCAAAAAGCCCCACTGATTTGATTAATATACATTTAATGAGGGACATCAGTAAAAGATGATTTCTAACAGATTCATCACACTACTGAAAAACGTGTTACATATTCTATTTTGTGTTTGCACAAATTGTCAGAGTGACAAAGCAAGCCTGAAAATGAAATAAAACCTGATAATAATAACACGAAAAGTGACTGATAGCCATATGCATAAATCTGTTCTGTGAGCTGGTGGGTGCACTGGGAGGAAGTGGAGGTCAGGGCCTGGCAGAAACCCCTGTTGGGTGCAGGTGGCGAATAACTTCTGTCAGCCAAGTAATTAAGTGTCCATCACATCTTTGCAGGAGGGCTGTGCAACCCAGAACTCTCTTCCAATCTCCATCTGTGTGAGGGACTGGATCTACAATATGGCCCACGTATGATCTGTGTATCTATACCAACACATGAAAAGATGTTTGGGTAAAAATGTATCACATGTTTAGTTTGAGGGGTTTAAAATACTGCACTATATACAGCACTACTTGTAAGTAGCAAGCATAACATGTTTGGGTTTTGTAACTAATTGAGAAAATGAATGAAGAAGAGTGAAAAAAATCTAAATAAGCAGGAGGTTACAGCTACATGGTTGCTTGTATCAAAAGTTTCAAAACAACACTTGCTATTCCCAGGATTTAATTGTAGCAACAATATGTCATGGTAGTTGAGAATAAAGTGTTTTCTCAGTTATTCTATTGCTTTTAAAATACACTGAATGTTAACTTTAATAAGACTACATGATGAACAAAGCTGTCTTAGTGGAATAAGAACCTTTACATCTCCTTTGGTTTCAGGCTAAATTCAGTCTGCAATTATTAAGAGTTTGAAAATGTGACTTGTTGATGGGCTGATGTATTATACCTCACTCCTTGAAAGATAAAAGGGAAGTCTAATTTATGGCTCAAGATGAAAGTGTGATTGTCGAGCTAGAAATAGTAGGAGATACTGACTGAGTTGAACCGCCCCCCCATTTTCACCTTTTTGAACAGAGAAATGAATCAAAGCTAATGAGGAAGTGGGATAATCATAAACACAGATTTAATTTATATCGTTTCTGACCTGTGATGGCACTCCTTGATGGAAAATATCAAAAGCAAAAGAAAAACATATAACTATGTGCAGGTGATATATTATAATTCAGCCCACCAGCTCTGTAGAGGTAAAAAAAATCTACCTTCTATTGGATGAAGAGAAAGCCTCGTTTTTGGCCTAAATCACTTTACTGTGATTGCTTTGTAATAGTGACAAACTCCTATGACACCCAGCAGCAATGCAGCAGGACATTTTTGTGACAGGGTAGATGCTGTTATGTGAGGTTACTCAGTCTTAATGTCAGAACATGTGTGAAACTAATTTGTTGTTTTTGAAGATGGCAGCAATTAATCTCTCAAATGACCTGGCTAGATTAAATCAGAAGAAAGAGAGGATGCTAAGAAAATAAATGCCAGCATTAGGGAAGAAATTACAAGATGACCTTACTGAACAATGATTTATGGATTCCCTAGTCAAGCAATTACAGCAGGTGATACCTTTGAAAATTCAAACCATGGAAATTAAATTTGCTCCTTTGCAAACTGTGCACTTGTCAAGGACATTTAAACTGTTACCTACATCCTCTGCAGTCACATCCCTCCTCCCTTAGCAAATCACTCAGCTTTCAGAGCAACAGAGCATATAAGGGTGGAAAAAATATTATTTTTTATGTTACATGAATATTAATTACTGAAAAAAAGCAGTAAAGCTCAAAGTTGTAGATTTCCGAAGTGCTGGTTCCTATGGATTGAGAATGAGCACTTACATGAGGTTAACCTTTTAAATGATATTTGGACAAACGAACAATGCTTTGCTTTCATCAAGTGAAACCAGCACAAGCAAACTGGTATTTTCTCTGTTTATCACAAGAAGATATGGTGGGTTGTAGTCACTGCTTAGATAAAATGAAACCATCTGGAATATGTAAAATATGGAATATTCATCACAACTCCCACTTATCAAAATGGTTTGTTTTTTTTTCTCTTTTTCTACACTAATTTTACACATCTTGCACCGCTTTTTGTTATTTCTAATACTCAGCTGACCTGTTAAGTGTAGATGTGGCTTTTTTTTTCTTGATAAACTTTGACATTCAGCTTTACTAAAAAGAAGCATTTGGCAATCATTTCTGACACTGACACGTTTGACTATAATTGTAAATGTGGAAATTAGGGCTCATTTAAAAGTGTAAGATTTTTTCTTTCTCTCTCTATTTCGGTTATAAGGTTACTCATAAAATAACAGTGGAACAGATATTATGCTGTCAGTGCATGCTTTTTTTTCCCATCTCACTTGTTTCGATAAAGGAGAAAGATTATAACAACCTTGCTATTCTGAATCCTACTGGAAGAAACAAATCAATCAAACTAATCTTAAGGATTATGTTCCCTCATTGGCTCTCTGAGGGACTGTTGATAAAAGAATACTTTTGTCATACTGCTTGTGTAAATTCTAGGCATTGAGGTACTCCTAAATCCTTACATCTGTGCCTACCATCATGACTCTCCCCTGCCACTCCTCCTGTAATAGCTGTTTCCAGCAGAACATGAGGCACGAGGATGAAAGCAAAGTAATACAGCACTCAGGTGTGTGTGGAACACATGTTTCGGCCCCATAGGTCATGAAAACACAAAAGTACAAGGTAGATGAAAATCAAATGGACCATAATATTAGACTCAGGCAGATTAATCGGGTATATATTATCTTATTTTAATACACAGCCATTTACCTATCTCCCACTTACTTTCTTAACAAACAAGCAGAATAAACAAATGAACAAGAGATTAAATGAAGTTGGTAATAAAAGCAGCTCTTTTACACAATACAGTGTGCAATTATGAAAAATGTGCTGCTGTATAGAAATTCCACTCCGTAATCTTCTCCAAATAAACAGATCCTTTGATGTGTACGTTATAGAAGTGTTAAGAAAAAATGAGATATGCTGGGAAAACTATTATTTTGGCAAAATAAATGGCAACACAAACCCTGTTGTAGATGCGAAGAATAGCCAGTAAATTGTAAATGGCATTCTGTCGAAACCCATTCCTCCCACAGTTCTCTCAGTCATTGGACATTTGATGAGTAGCTTTGTCTGCTCCCCTCTCAATGTCAAAAAATCAGCAGGCACTCTGACTCTCTGATGGGGTCAAAGACCTTTGCCGCTGTGAGAGGGTGACCATGTGGAGTCGAGGACACGCTCTGTCATCACAAATAGACATGGAGACACACATTCTCTGAGACATAATTCAAAGAGTACGATCCAGTGACGAGCACGACAAAAAATTAAATAAATGAAATGAACTGTGCACAAGATAGTAATATTTAGCTAGCAGCCAGACATGTGGTGTCATTGCTGTGAACGTCTGCAGTTGTTATTTTTATCCTACATTTGAATCCTGTGACACATTAAATAATGCAAATCTGAATTCCCTGACAAAGGAGTGGATATGAAAAGGAAAGACATGTATGGGGCATAAGCAGAAATGGTGCCAGCGGCCTCATCATTTCATTTCCTTTAGCCCATCTATAAATGGCATGCATTTTAATCCTTTTAATTATGGATCCTTGCTACAATTACCTCAAATTAAATTACTTTGCAAACCTCAGAAGGATACATAGCTAACTGAGAAGAAGAGGATCATATTGCCAGGGATTTAACCTCAGTTTCTCTGTGACACATCGAGCTATCACCCCACCTCCTAAATCCAACTCCATATGGAACTGAAATGTTGAGAATGCCTAAAAGCCCATACTGTACCCATTCTAGAACCCAATCAGCCCTCAAACTCCTCCAAATCCCCTCTTTCCCAGTCCTACTCTATTCATGGGGCTGTGGAGATTACCAGAGAAGAACCCTGCCTGGCAGGCATGCCACACTTAAATAATCTCTGGGTGAAATCCCAGTGTTAATGTGGGGTTTCTGGATCATGGCACCGCAGTGCGTTGTGGCGCTCTGTGGCACGCTGCACCAGGAGGCAGAAAATGTACAGCGAGAGGGATAGACAATTAAGATGAAAGGAGGGAGGCCAAGAAAAGTGATGAGAAGAGAGAGAGAGAGAGAGAGAGAGAGAGAAGAAAATGGAGAATAGGAACAGACTGAAGAAAGAGAATTCAACAATGTGGCATGCAGCAATGGAGCAGATGAAAAGAAAAGGCAGGGGAGACATAGAGGGAATAGAGAGGATGAGAGAGATAGCACTGTGGAGGCGAGATAGTCCCCTGAGTGGGACACAAGAAGCTTGCCAAGGTCTAAATGACATTACTCTGCATGTTATATACTTCATGGCCTTGGGTGGGTGTCCCGTGTGCCAAGAGATGCATAAAATCCTGACTGCTATTCTTACCCTTCTCAACAGCTGACCCATAAACACACTCATCTCACACTTGAAGTGTGGCATCAAACCAAGTATGCTCAACACACAAAATGAATTAATTACTTGATGTGTCAATTGCAGCGCAATAATTGCTTTAGTCCACAGGATAACCAAGAAAGTGAAAAGATATGCCAGTGAAGACGACAGCATAATGACAGGATTAGTGCGGGTCTTAAAGACTTCATCTTTCACAGATAGACATGGTAGAGGAGGGGGAGATAAAGACAGAGAGACAGAGAGGAATCACTCTACAGGAATTCTCTTTAACAACAGCACCCTGGTAAATAATTGCAGATGCGGGAGTGCTCTTTTTTTTGCAAAATATCTGTGCATGCTCCTGAATCCTGCACATTAATATAACAATGAAAGAACAACCCACAAAAGCCCTTAAGCTGTGCACTCTTACTCTACGAATGGTTCTCCATTTGTGCGGGTAACCTTGTCATTACTTCATCACCTGGCCTTGATTCTTCCATCTCTTGCCTCTCCAGTGGAATGAACTTCCCACTCAAGTCAGGACAGCAGAGTTGCTCATCAAGAGCAAAAAACTTGCCTGTTCAAAAGACACTTTACACATACTCTATACATATCCTCCTCCTCAACATGCCTACAGGTGTTCTCTAAAGCTTAAAGCAAAAGGAAAAATATTCATATTCTTCTACAAAACAGACGCTTGGTAGTGGCACAGGAAAACATGCATTGCTGGGGCATTATAGATATAACATATGCACTCCTCAATGATACTTGAAATGTGTATGATTCAATTAATTGTTCTGTCCAAAATTTCAAGATTAAAATATAAATGAAAAAAACAACAACAAAACAAATAAAGACAAAATTATTGAAAGCAAAATCATGAACTATTAAATATGAATTGTGCTGATAGTGGATAATAGGTCAAAGGCATGTTTGTTAGGATAAAAGGTGTTCACAGAAAGGCTGTTCTGACAAGTTGAAAGAGTAATTAAGAGTAAATGGTATAACATTAGGTTGTGTCAAGGCCTTTGACACGTTTAATTGTGTTTATTTAAGGACCTGACCTCTCGGCCCCAGGGAAATTCATTAGAAGGTGAAGCGGTCTGAATATCCAACAATGAATGTCAAGAGTTTGTAAAGAACACAAGATTTTGTGTGGTTGCAAGAGGCAGAGGGGCTGGCATGGACTGCTTGTTGTGGAGATGGAGTGGGGTGAGGGGAAAAATCTGTACCAGTTAATTAGCACACACAAGAGGGCATGTCTAAATCCTCCTCTTCATCTCATGCCATTACAACAAGACCTACTAGATTAACCTGCACATATCATCTCAGCCAGTGGGGCTGTCAATACACCACTGCACTGGACAGCTTAGGTAGGAATATACTGTACACATCTACAATAATATTATTAGGCTTTAATGACAGTAGGGAAGCTTGATATCGTACACTGCCATATCCAGTTATTTTGGCATGAGAAGATATACATGACATGACAAAAGCTTTGTTGCTTCACATTTAATTTTCTTTTTTCGTGCCTGCTGTTTTGTTTTTATGTGATTGACTAAAAAAAATCTAACTTTTAAATTCAGCGAGAGAAAACATGAAAAGGATTTAAAACTGACATCATTTTAAACCCACCTTTGTAAATTATGTGAGAGGGACAGTATTGCAATATTTAAATAAGTGCAATACATAGCAGATTGAATTCCAGGTGGAAGCACAGTGTGCTGCACAAAGCATAAGCTACCAACAGCAGTTGCAGCAATGAAAGCAGGTATACTGGTATTGGTGGAGACCAGTCTCTGTATGGTAGCTCTTGCCTTCGCCTCAGCTGCAAGGAGCAGTCACAGTGCAAACCATTTAGAAAATGGTAATGCCGCTGCATTAAAACACTGCATGAAAGTGTGACAGTGGCACTAACACTACATGAAAATATTCTACATTGTGTGAAGTAGCAGCTTCTACAGTCCTGTTTCTGGGAGCTCTCAGAGAGCTGGGCCTATTGTCACACACTTTAGGGACATAACCACTGCCTTGTTTCCACTGGGTCAGCTGACCAATCACACAACAGACTGAGCTCTTTAGTAGGAAGGCCTCAAACAGAATGTGCCAAAAGCAGTCCACACAGTGAACAAACCCACAAAAAAAAGACTGAAAGCAGTGCTGCTGAAATGTGCAGTATGAGGAATTTTTGGTATTTTTGAACATTTAAGTTTGTAGATAAAAAAAATCTCCAAATGAGCCTGTCTCAACTTGAGACAGGTCATATGAGTGAATTTTTGAAATAAATATATTAAAGACAGTTGATTCTTATTCTATTCAAGTGATGCTGAACTTAACATGATGAAAAAACCGCACTGGATTGTTTGACACGTCCAAACTGTGAGATATAATTAAGTTCAATAAAACTTTGGCAATATCACACATTGTCTCAGTGCGATAATTAGCCTAATACCTTCCAATTAAAGTGATTCTACCGTATCAGCCCTGGGGGAAAAACTGCATCTAAGTTGTTTGCACATTTTATTGTAATGCAGCGGCACTGAAGTGCAGCAGGTTTCAGCAGCAATATTTATGGGATAATTAACTTTTTAAATCAATGTCTTTATTTAGCTTTTGAGCTAAACCTTCCTTAAAGTATACTTATTTAGACAATGTAACTTATGGTCCTTTTCACTGCCTTTAATGTCTCCCTACTCAATATAACCTCAAACTGAAAAATGACAAACATCAGACACAAAGCACAGGATCAAAAATTACGCTCTTTCATGATATTTCTAGCACTTCTCTCTACCTCCTTTGCTCAAAGTATTTCTCTTTAAAAGCATACATCATCATGCTCGAAAACGACTCCACGTTTTTCAATAAAAGATAAAGACCATCTTATTACCTTCCCATTAAGAACATAACATTTTGTTAAATGGACTCCTATTTAAAACACTCCTTGGAGCTCTGAGCCAGATTCAATGAATCTCGGCTGCATTTAATCAACTCTGGCTCTGCTATTTCCACATAGCCTTTTCATGATTAAGAAGAATAAAAATTCATAGTATTTGATTATTCCAAGTCCTAATTCAAAGAAGAGTCAAAGTCCCCAAAGGGTAATCTTACATATATCTACATCCACAGTATGAAATATCAATGTAATTTCCATTTTAGGGCAAGTAGAAGTGACACAGGTATCAGATTTAAAACAGCGCTCTCCCTTTCTCACTCTCATTCTCACATGCAGGAACACACACTCACACACAATACAAGCCTGGACGCACAAAACCAGTCGCATGCATTTAGGAACACAACATACTCAGTGATCTGGAAGAAATTCACTGAGTATGTTGTATCTAGTGTGTGTGTGTGTGTGTGTGTGTGTGTGTGTGTGTGTTTACTTTATGCTTTATATTATTATAGAGAGAAAACAAAGATTCTAATTAAGCAAGTGCTTGCTGTTGCACGTTGCATCAATTTTACACTGCCTATCAAACTAGTGTAATAAATTTATATGTGACTTCTTCATGTTCAAGACAAAAACATAAATTCTTCATAAAAACAGGGAGACCTATTGGAAAGGCTAATACGAGAGGTCATTTGGACCTAGATTTAAGCACGCTAAGCCCATCATGCCTGATCATGAAGACTGTGAATAACAGAGCTTCTGGCAGAAAAGGTTATGAACACTGAAGATGCTGTGTAAATAGCAAAAGTGCTGCAGCACTAACAGCTGCATCAGCTGTTCTCTCCCAGATTGCTCTTGTACCCAAGAGAAAGGTCACAGTGTCCCATTTTAAGAGCCTTAACTCCAAATGACTCATATCAGGGTCCATCATAACTGATCATGTGACACCCCAGGCAGTAACTGGCAGTTGTCAACATTAGTGAGTGCCTGTCATTAACTCAATTTCAGGGCTTTCCTATGTTTTCCCCTTAGCCTATATCTACAAAATGTCTTTATGCAATAACTTGGGCTTTAATGTTAAAACGACCTCAATTAGTCCAATGTGATCTTAGTACAGCAAAACGACCAGTCACATTAATGAATTAAAGGTAATAAAGGATATGTCTTAAGTACTAACTCACGGTGTTTCTTACAACCCTCTCATATAATTCATCGTCATTCTCCAACTGCTTTGTAGATAAAATTGTATGGATGACCTTAGTTTTGTTCTAATCATTCAGCAATATGTTTCCCTACTTTATATAATGAAATTTGTTGTATAAAATATAGTTTTATGACACAATATGTTGGCTGTTTTCCACCATGCAAACAAAATTACTTCTTCCATTTTGTCGTTTCTGTTACTGTTGTTTTAAAGTGTTGCAATCTTAAAGCAAACATCTGCCACTTTTATGCATCAAGAGTTGGGATGCTATCCAAGGCACATANTCTCTTCTGTAAACCCATCTGCTGCTATGTTACATCATGCCTTTCTGTACACTTCTACTTCTTTTTTCCATTTTATTGCCGTGAAGAATCAGTATTCATTTATTTTAAGCAAAGAATTGCTTCAACAGTTAAGCTGTAATTTGAAACATACTGAGATCTGTAATCAACATTCATATGCGTATGTGCATGGACATATAAATGAAGCATCAGTAATTCTGTTTGTATGATACTTGTGGTGTGCTTTTATAACAATGTCCAACTTTTAAGAGATCAAAATCTGATGCCAGCAGAAACACAGAAGTACAAAGAGAAGAGACATTCTTTCATGTAGTTTTGTATTCCAATTGACCAAGCTATTTTTGAAGGGCCTAAATCTGACTGTTGTATCATTTAGCATGCATTGCACATATCATCCACTGCAGCAAATAATAGGCATCAAAAGGGATAATACTTCATGTGCTTCCATTCATTATATGATATTTGCATATTGTGTGACACCACATTACTTCCAAATTAATTTCAAAATTAAAATGTGTAAATTAGTAAGCACATCATGTCTGATGCCATCACAACCCGTAATGGTCATT